>OY812999.1:74071520-74091520 GCA_963681545.1 Germaria angustata | reverse complement strand
CCGACAACTACAAGTCGCTCCATGACAGAACAAAGGAGTGTCTTTTAGCGCTTCAAAATCTTCAGGTGGATACGAAATCATGGGATCCAATATTATGCTACCTACTACTAAAGAAATTGGACCAAGCAACGCGTCTCCGATATGAGCAAGCCCTGAAGAATCCTCGGGAGGTTCCTACAATCACAGAGTTCCTGGAATTCGTGGAAAGAAATTTTCAATCAATGGAAGTGTTCTCTGAAAAAACGCCGCACTCAAAATCAAGGGTGTGTACTTCCATCACCACAAAGCAAGTCAACAATTCATGTGTTATGTGCAAAAATGGAAATCATTCGTTATTCGCATGTACCAAGTTTCGTCAGTTATCCACATCAGCAAGACTACAATTCCTTCAAAAGCAAAAATACTGTGTGAACTGTTTAAAGCCCGGTCACAACTCTAAAACCTGTATGTCAAGGAGTTGCAAGGAATGCAGCAAAAAGCACAATACACTGCTGCACTTGGAGAGCTCGAATCAAGGCAATAATCCAGCAACATCATCAACGCCAGCAACAAACATTTCAAACAACAAAGATCTACAAGGCGATCAGTCATCATCTAGAAATCAAGACGCCACATCACTTACAACGTACAACCAATCCAAAAGTCCCAGCTACGTTCTTCTGAGCACAGCAATGATAAAAATACGAGCTAATGAAAAGGAGATACAATGTAGAGGACTTCTCGATTCAGGATCCCAACTGAATTTTGTCAGCGAACGTCTAGTTAAACGTCTCGGAATTTCAACTAAACCAACATCAATTTCCATTAGTGGCATCGCTTCTAGTGACACTAGGGTAACACGCCGAGTAAACGCAACATTACATTCAAGAATCAATAATTATACCGCACGGCTTGAAGCGGCGGTCCTTCCGCACATAATTTCACCTCAACCTCATTTTAAATAACACTTTACTTGGCTGGGTAATTTTTGGTAGAATTGGAGAACATGAATCATCAACTGCAGCATGCGGAATATGTACTGAAGATGAAGTTAATTTGGAAGAAGCTATTGCTCGGCTCTGGGAACTGGAAACTATCAGCACATCTGACAAATGTCTTTCGGTGGCTGAAAGATAATGTGAAAACCATTTTTTGCAGACTCACACCATTGACAAAAATGGAAGATTTGTGGTCAAAATTCCATTCTGCACTAGCTCAAACACTCTTGGCGAATCCCATGGAGTAGCTTTCAACAGATTTCTATAATTAGAAAGGCGATTATCAAAGTCTCCAGAACTCAAAGCTCAATATATAAATTTCATGAAAGAATATGAAGAATTAGGGCACATGGCCCAAATAGACATAAACTCTATACAAACACCAAGTTACTTCATTCCTCACCACTGTGTACTTAGACCAGAGAGTCTAACAACAAAATTACGAGTAGTTTTTGATGCCTCCACTAAAACTACTAACGGAGCTTCGTTGAATGACATAATGTATACAGGGCCCATAGTACAGAGTGAATTGTTTTCTATTCTACTACGCTTTCGGTGTCCACGATTTGTCTTCACAACAGACATTAAAAAAATGTACCGTCAAATAATAATGCACCCAGATGATAGAATTTTTACTCGAAAACTTCTATGTAGATGACGGTATTGGCGGAGGTGATGACTTGCCCACTGTGCTAGCGATTCAGTCAGAACTACAACACATACTGCACCTGCATGGTCTTGAATTACAAAAATGGGCAGCAAATCATCCAAAACTACTTCAAAACGTCGCCGAGGAACAACAAGAGGTTAGTTTTGACTTCGATAGTGAGAACAATAATATCGTGAAAACTTTGGGCTTAACATGGATGCCACAACATGACAAACTGTGTGTGAAAATATGCCTAAAGGATATTAACGACGTAACCAAACGCACAATTAGCTCAGATTTAGCTAGTTTGTTCGATCCTTTGGGACTACTATCGCCAATTGTAGTTACTGCAAAAATATTTATCCAAGAACTATGGCAAAAAAAGTTAGACTGGGATGAGGCTCTGCCAGAAAATCTTCATTCAACTTGGGTTACATTCAGACAAGAGGTAGAACACATAAAGGATCTAAGAATCACGCGACATATCTTCGAAGGACATGTGACATCCAACATACAAATTCATGCCTTTGCAGACGCATCAGAAAAGGCATACGGCGCAGCAGTCTACATTAGATCAACAACGAAAAATAATCAGATTATTGTGAGATTATTATGCTCAAAGTCCCGAGTAGCACCTTTAAAGCGTCAAACCTTACCCCGTCTCGAACTCTGTGCAGCACTATTAAGCGCTCAGCTCACATCAAGAGTAAAGAAAGACTTAAAAGACAAGGATGTTCCTACTTATTTATGGACAGATTCAGAGATCGTCTTGGCCTGGATCAATTCACAATCATCATTATATCAAACATTTGTAGCTAACAGAATAGCTGCAATACAAGAATAGTCAATAGCAGAACAGTGGCGACATGTCAGCTCAAAAGATAATCCTGCAGATATTTTGTCGCGTGGCATCTCTCCAAGAAAACTCGCATCAAACAATTTGTGGTTCTACGGCCCCATATTTCTACATGGACAACAAGAGATATGGCCAAAAGAATTCTCCAAAGCAAATATTATCGATCAGAATTTTGATGCAGAGCGAAAAAAGGTAGCAGCAGCAACATCAGCGAGTGATCCTGCAGATAGTGTGATCTACAACATTAAACATAATGGCTCATTCATAACGCTACAACGAGTAGTTGGCTACATTGTGAGATTTATCAATAATACAAGAAGGGGCAATCAACAATCCAAGCTATTATTATCAGTTCCAGAACTAGAAAAGCTCTTATTTTGATTGTACGGGCAATGCAACACTCAGATTTTGACGAAGAATTAAAACATCTAATGAGGTACAAGCAAGCAAGCAAAAATAGCCCATATAATAACGTTGCCCCAGTATTAGACACCAACGGCATCATCAGAGTGGGAGGAAGATTAGAAGCATCAGAGCTTCCGTATGACGTCAAACACCCTATGCTTATTCCATATAATGACCCGATATCAAAATTGCTGATGCAAATGGTGCATGAGGAAACCCGTCATTGTGGTCCTCAGGCACTCCTATCACATACAAGACAAAAATACTGGCCAATCAAGGGAAAGTCAATGGCCCGATCAATTGTCCAACATGGCATAAAATGCGCTAGAGCTAACCAACGCCTCTTACTCAAATTATGGGAAATCTGCCATCTACAAGAATCATTCCAACTCGACCCTTCATTAACTCTGGAGTTCATTTTTGTGGTCCATTTTGGGTCCACTATAAGAGCAGAGGAAAGAGACCTCAGAAGGCCTACATCGCAGTCTTCTGCTGTTTTGCTACCAAAGCAGTGCATCTAGAACTAGTTAGCAGTTTAACAACAGATGCATTCATAGGGGCACTAAAAAGATTCATAACCAGACGAGGCCATTGCAAAAATGTATACTGTGATAATGCCACCAATTTTGTTGGTGCCAAAAAATCAACTGGCACAGTTGTCAGAAGTAGTTTACGGAGATTCAGCTACCGAAAAAATAGATAAAGAATGTACAGCTCGAGGCATTATGTTTCATTTTATACCACCAAGATCACCTCATTTCGGAGGCTTATGGGAGGCAGCAGTAAAATCGGCCAAACATCTCCTTGTACGAAGTGTATCAACAGCATCACTAACATATGACGAACTTGACACAGTGATCATAGAGATTGAAGGAATTCCTAACTCCCGACCCATAAGTCCGATGTCAGACAATCCGAACGATTCGGCGGCATTAACCCCTGGCCATTTTCTCATAGGAGCGCCACTCAACTCCCAAATTGACGTAGTAGCCACCGAAAACCGCAAGAATCTTCTCACTAGATGGAAGTTAGTTACACACTAAAAATCAGAATTTTGGAGGCGTTGGTCAAAAGAGTACCTGTCAGAACTTCAACACAGACACAAATGGAACAAACAACAGGATAACATTAAATCGGGAGACATGATAATAATAAAGGAGGACAACACAACTCCTTTACAGTGGCCTCTAGGAAGAATCGTAAAAACACACAAGGGCGATGATGGCTTCATTCGAGTAGTTGATGTCAAGACATCAAAAGGAGTTTGCAGAAGACCAATTTTTAGGCTGGCACTATTACCAATAAGTAACTCTGAAGATGACGATCCTTCCACCTTTGACGAAATCCCTCAACAAGATGACTCGATGAGCACAAGCATTCATCAGAACGAAAAGCCTGAATGTGATAAAAAACGGAGATGGGAAAAAGCATCTTCACTATTATGATGGGGATCATATTAATGCCGCTAGTATTAGGGGCACAAATACATAATAAAAGGTTCGAAAATCGTCTGGGCATACATTTTGAAGGAATTGGATCCGCCACAATTTCAACTACAGAATGGCAATTATTAGTTTACTATGACTTAAAAGAATTTTGGACTGAAGCGGCAACCTTTTCACAAGGAACACAAACCTTAAACAATCTATGCAAGCAAATGCAGGACAAAACTACATGCACAAGCCTGGTCAAGCATTTTGAACACACAGATTCGGAATTAAAATCAGACAGCACTCTGTTGTCTGGGCGGATAAAAAAAAGAGCAGCAATCGATATAGTTGGAAATATTGCCCATTCACTTTTTGGTGTACTGGACTCCGAATGCGCCAAAGATATGGCTGATACAATTTCTCAAATTAAGGAAAACTAAGAACATCTTGACCTATTAAAAAATCAAACCTCAATAAACATAATGAAATTAGATCAAGAAGCAGTAAAGAAAAAATTCGATCAAATTGATTTCCAAATTGAACAAGTACGCAATATGCTAAGTGGCGATCGGCAGCAAGAAAGGATTTACCGTATTTTTTTGTCATTGTGCATACAATTAACACTTACAGCAGCGAAGCTCCAACAGACACAATTATCAATACTTGATATTTTAACAAACACTCACCATGGTATTATAAGCCCACTACTCTTGACTCCTCATCAATTACAGCAACAAGTAAGGAAAATCAAAATGCATCTTAGCGAATCACTGGAACTGCCGGTAAATCAGGAAAATACATTACAACTATACAAACTCATGAAGGTTAAAGGAGGGCTCACTGACAATATAGTAGTTTTCAGTATAACATTACCACTAGT
Source organism: Germaria angustata (assembly GCA_963681545.1). Classification (NCBI taxonomy): domain Eukaryota; kingdom Metazoa; phylum Arthropoda; class Insecta; order Diptera; family Tachinidae; genus Germaria; species Germaria angustata. Next base: position 74,086,323 of record OY812999.1, on the reverse strand, counting down.
TCAACGTGAACGGTATGAAATATTTAATATTATGCCAGTGCCAAAGTGGATCAATGACACATTAGTAGCAATACAACCATGTGCACCTCTTTTAATCATTAACACTGCTCTCAATCAATATTTTACCATTAGCAAATCTGAACTCAGCTTATGTTCACTCATTACAGAAGATAGATATCTGTGCTCTAAAGGTCAAATAAGGCATCAAGATGGCTCATCAACATGTGCCTGCGAGCTGAATTTATTTCACAACAACACCCAATCAGACTGCCCAGTACAGCAAATGAAAGACAAAAAAGTTTGGATCCCCCTTCATCATCAAAACAAGTGGATATATTCAGTTTCAAGTTCATCCCAGGCAACAGCACTATGCAAAGCGGAAATCACACAATTCACACTTGAAGGATCTGGCTTGCTTGAATTGGAACCAGAGTGCAACTTTAAATATAAATTCACGACGTTGCGTGGACAAAACCTGATATCTAGCAAGTTTGAAAAATCATATACCAGCTTCTGGGAACTCACGCAACAACGACACGAAGAACGCATCAAACTATTGTTACCAAAAGAAGATGCGAATCAATATATTTCCCAAGTTAAAAATTTAACAGCTCTTCAAAAATCATTAGAAACACAAGAAATATTAAGACTTCCAAACAAACTTGAAGCTCACAATTATCATCACATGACGGTTGGGTATACATCATTAGTGATTGCCTTTAGCATTATCACATATTTACTAGTAAAACAAAGGTGCAAACAACGGTCAACTCCAATTTCAGCACCTCACAAGCAACAACCAGACTCAGACTTCACCGTTCACATATAATAACCAACACAACTTTCAATAATAACCCTACAGCAAGAGATATTTTTGAGCTGCACTCAACGGGGGGAGGATGTTAATGCACGAGCATTATTATTTAAGTTCAATAAACTTCAGTACTTTAAATTATTTAAGTTTAATAAAACGTTAGCACTTTTTAAGTTTAATAAACTTCAGCACACTTTTAATTATTTAAGTTTAATAAACTTTAGCACACTAAATTATTTAAGTAAACGTCAGCACACTTGTTCTAAATTAAAACATTTTTTTATTACAATTTATTTTTATTTTTTTTTTTATTCTTTTCTTTCACTATTGTAATTTAATATGGCACACGTTTAACACATTTATTATTGCAATTTAATTTGTTGTGCAAAGTAATCATATTTCTTTCATAAAATTAGTATATAAGACTAAGAAATTTCTGAATAAAACAACTCTTACTTTGAAACTAAAAGAAAAACTGTCTTTTTCAATTAAGAGCTAGCAACACGGTTCAAGTGCTGTTGTTGCGCCAATTAAATCAATTCACTTCCAGGTTAAAGTGCTTGAGAAGTTATCTAAAAATTCATTATTCAAAACCCTTGAAGTAATCTTCCCATTTCTTTGAGCTACAAGTGCTTGGAAGAAAGCCCAAGGCGAAGATTCTCAACAATAATAAAAAACATAATAAAAATTACATTCATTTACATATGTACATATGTATATTCATAAAAAGTAGATGCATTAAAAAACTTTAATTTATTTAGCTGACATTGAGCTCTCTTCAGATGATAAATCTAAATCAACAACACAACATTGGATTGGATGGATTTTGGGGAATAACACACTAAATTCTTACCATAACCAGATACTTGTTATTAGCACCACTTATATAGCAAAGAAAAGGGAATTCCCCTTACTTCACACAATTTCAAAACTTCTTAATGTACAGGCCAGAAGTAGTGAAAATGCTAAAAGACAGAAAATATGCTATATCAGGCACTACAAATGCTAAAAATGATAATCCACAATGCTGCAGTAAACAATTTAACGAAATCAAAACGACGAAAATCGAAATCAAAACGACGAAAATCGAAATCAAAACGATGCAAATCGAACCGACGCAAATCGGTGTCAAAACGACGCAACTCGGACCGACGAAACTTGAAATTGCAACGACGCACATTGAATTTTTCCAGTTTTTAAAAAGCGACGCAAATCGAAACAATTCAAATCGGAACGACGCAAGTCGGGGCTCTAGTATATTCTTAAAGAAACATAGAATGAAAATAAAATTATTCAATGCTCTCAAACAAGACAACGAACGAAAATAAAATTATTTGCTTTTGGTTGATCTGCTTGATTTGATATACCGTTACATCGTACAACTTTTGAACATGAAACATGCTCTTGTTAGTTTAAATTCACATCAACAAATACAAAGACCTTTCAAGCTGGCTTTGATTTTACAATTTTTTAAAAGAGATTATTAATTTTATTCTCTTTTTTTCTTCTAGTTGCGTTATTTATCAGCGCAACTGTTTGCCGGCTATAGGCATATCGACTATGTTGTCTTGGCACCATATGTTGTTAACACAAAGTATTGCCTGATTATTACATTGCGATTTTACAACTAAATGCAAACGTATTATTATAATTATTGTTTAAATAGATTTATATATATGTAATTAGTTTTAATTTCTTTCAAAAAACTCATTTTTCTTTTTCAATAAGATCTAAATGCATTAAGATTTAGTTCAAAAAAGATTGACATATCAAACTTTATTATGTAGGGCAACTTTGCGTTTTCGCACATAAACAAAATTGTTGTATTTTTTCATGTTTTTTTACACAAGTGAGATCTGCCAAAACCAAATTGAAATTTTTGGCAAAGTTTAAAAAAAAAATTTGTTTGCATTAATATTTGTGAAAAATTAATTTTTTTTTGATGAAGTTCAATAAAAAACACTTCAAACTAAAAACCAAAATTGTATTTTTCTTAATAATGTTAGCATTTATAAGAATAAATTACGATTCGTTTTACTTTCACCCACCCCTTACTACTCTAATTGAAAACGAATAAAAACATGGGGATGTGAATTGCAGAACACCTAAAATGCTAAAGTAATCCACTTTCGAGTGAATTCGGATTCTAGAACATATCCGAATATATATATATATACATATATATATATATATATATACATATATATATATATATATATATATATATATATATATATATATATATATATATATATATATATATATGTTAACGCAAAAAACGTTGAATGCCCTTATTACAAACAGTTAACGTTGAATGCCCTTATTGCAAGCTGTTTCACAATAATTAAATTGCTGACACAATTCCGTAAATAAGTAATCAATATTGCAAAATAAGAACAGCGCGTGTCATTTTGATTACCATGCAAATTAATATTTAGTTTTAAGTTATCATATGAATAAAATTAATTTTATAAGTCAGTGGTGATTTAAAGATGAAAAAATAAAGTGGTATTTTAAAGAGTGCAAAAAAATAAAATTTGTTTTTTTTAAAACAAATAATTTACAAAAATATAATTGGCGCCCAACGTTAAAGGATCTCCATCCAAATAAACACCCCATAGGCTGTAACAGGAAGGAGACTCCAACAACAACAAAAAAACACCCCACAGGCTGTTAACTGAAGGAAGCTTCATCTCAAAGACACCCCATAGGCTGTAGCTAGAAGAAGGCTTTTTCGAAAATCAACACCCCACAGGCTGTAATAAATACAACCATCTGCCAAATAAGGACGTTTGGAGTGAGGAACTTGGAGTAGTGCGGTAACCCCAGTATATTTCAGAAAAGGATAAAATACCCTCTACCAGCTTCACAAGGATGATTGTAAGATTAGTCATGTAAGATATTTTTATTTAAAAGTGAAAATTTAAGAGAAAGTGAAATTGAAAAATTAAAAGTAAATTACTTAAAGCTCTTAAAGCAATAAAAATTTATTATTATCAAATTAATCAAAAATTTAAATTTTAAAATAAGTGAAGTATTTGAGGCTATTAAAGCAATAAATACATATTTATTAATATTGAGAAAATCTAAACAAATTAATCATACATTTTTAACAAAAAAAAAATTTTTTTTTTTGAGGCTCTCAAAGCAATAAATGTTGAGTTAATCAAACTCTTTCAACAAAAATTTATTTTTAAGAATAGCGAAGATTCGAAAGCTCGTAAAGCAATTATTCAAAATATTGATAAAGTAATCGGAAAAATATTACCAAAAGTTATTTTTAATTAAAGAGTGAACATTATTGATTAGAACTATAAAAAAAGAAGATATATATAAATAAATAAAACTGTTGCGATTCCTACGGGACCCTCCAATAGAAATAACAAAAAAAAATAATAATAATAAAAGAAACCTTTTTATCAAAGAAAACTTTTTACAAAAGCTCCAATAAGAACAAAGATTTACTTTCTAAAAAAAACCATGTCAAACCCAAACAATTTGATCAGGCCTGCGGTCCTTAACAACGCAAACCTTCAAAATGCGGCACCCGTAGTTGAGGGAAATAGGGAAAATGAAGACGATAGGATATCTAGAATCTGTGCACAGCAGTGTGAACTTGCATTCAGACGATTTTTGGATCCAAATATGAACATAGGTGGTGAAGACCAAGTGATAGAAGAAAGATTCAGGAACAATTTAACTGACCTGGACAAAGTCCCTGACGTTGTCCGGAGCTTAAGGGAATTCTCCGGAAACCCTTTAGAGTTCAGCTCTTGGAAAAAGAGCGTGGACAGAATACTTATAATTTACGAAAATATGAAAGGAACACCTAAATACTATGCCATTTTAACCACTATCAGAAACAAGATTGTGGGTAGCGCAGATGCTGCGCTAGAATCTTATAATACGCCCCTAAACTGGGAAAGTATTACAAAATGTCTGGGGTTACACTATGCAGACAAAAGAGACCTTACAACATTGGAGTACCAAATGAGTACTCTTGTGCAAGGCAATAATAAGATTCAAGAATTTTACCAACAGGTATATTCTCACCTTTCTCTAATCATGAATAAAATATCCTGCATGGATATAGGAAGAGAGGCACTCGATGCACTTGTGCAAACGTATCGAGATAAAGCCTTAGACACCTTTGTTAGAGGCCTTAGAGGAAATATGTCCTTACATCTGGGAATGAAGGAACCAAAGGACTTGCCACAAGCACTTCATCTGTGCTTAAAGATGGAAAATCAGTTTATGAGAATGCAATTTGCGAACTCACATAACCACCCCAAGCCTACCAATAATAAGCAAAACAACCGTGGTAATTATCAACAAGGATTTTTTCCGCAGTTGGCGCACATGCCACAATCTTCCTCTCACCAAAGAGCCTTTCATGTACCCGCTCCGACCTACCATAAGAACAATTTCAATCAAATGCGTCCCCAAGGGTACATAAATCCAAATTTTTCTCCACCAAGACCAACCGAACCTAAACCTCAACCAAGACCCGAACCAATGGACATAGACCCGTCTGTTAGAACCAAGGCCATTAATTATATGAATAGGCCTGCTCAAAACGATAGATTTTTTGGGAAAAGACCAAATGCACAACTATCTGAACAAAGAAGACCCCCTCCAAAAATCCAGAGAAATTTCCATATAGAAACTCAGCAAAATGAGGATTTAGACGAGCAATATTACGAACAGCAATTACTTAATTATGAAAATCAGGAAGAACTACCAACGTTAAATGAATATTTGCAAAATAAACCAGAACCTTCAGATCAATTAGAAGTTAATGACTTTGTTGATATCCATTTTTTAGACTAACTAATTCGTCCTTGCCTTATATTGAGTGCAGGACGAAAACCGGACAGATTTTAAACTTCTTAATAGACACTGGATCGAACAAGAACTATATTTAGCCAAGTCTAGTGCAGAATCCTTTACCAAATCAAGAATCGTTCTTCGCCAACTCGGTAGGAGGGCATACTAAAATTACCGAACATACTTTCATAAATCTATTCGATGATCATACTAAAAAATTAAAATTCTTCTTATTGCCAACACTTAAGTCTTTTCACGGAATTCTAGGAAATGACAGCCTTAAAGAACTGTCGGCGGTAATTTATTCAGCCGGAAATTATATGATAATAAATGGCAAACTAAAAGTAAGAATAAAACAAAAAACATCTTATTCAGTGAACAATATAGACATTAGAACGGAACACTTGACCAAAGAACAGAAAGACAACTTACAAGAAATCATTTTAAGAAACAAATCACTTTTCAGCGAACCAAATGAGAGCTTAACATATACTTCGGCTGTAGTGGCCGAAATTCATACAAAAACAAATGAACCGGTATATTCCCGTTATTATCCTTACCCGATGCATTTAAAAGAAGAGGTAGGAAAACAAATACGAGAGCTCTTGCAACAAGGGATTATTCGGCCTTCTAAATCGCCCTACAATTCCCCTATTTGGATAGTTCCAAAGAAAGCTGACGCATCTGGACAAAAGAAGTTTAGGATGGTAATTGACTACAGAAAACTAAATGAACAAACAACACCAGACCGATACCCAATTCCGGAAATAAACGACGTACTTCCGCAACTTGGTCAAAATAAGTTCTTCTCGGTCTTGGACCTTAAAAGTGGTTTCCACCAAATACCACTCAGAGAAATAGATAGGCAAAAAACAGCATTTTCAGTGAATAACGGCAAATACGAGTTTACACGACTCCCGTTTGGACTAAAAAACGCACCATCCATATTTCAACGTACCTTAGATGATATTCTGAGGGAATATATTGGAAAGATATGCTTTGTCTATATGGATGATATAATTATATTTGCAGAAAACGAAAAGAAACATTACGAAAATTTAGATACCATATTCAAAACTTTAGATCGTGCAAACATGAAAGTCCAATTGGACAAATGCGAATTTCTGAAAGAAGAAGTAGAATTTTTAGGCTTTATAATTTCAAACAAAGGAATAAAAACTAACCCAAAGAAAGTAGAGGCAATTTTGAACTTTCCAAGACCCAAAACACTTAAAGAGTTAAGATCATTTATGGGAATTTCAAATTATTATAGGCGCTTCATCAGGGACTACGCAAAAATTGCTAAGCCCCTGACAATGCTTTTGAGAGGGGAGGCAGGACGTTCGTCCAAGCACATCTCCAAAAAAATACCAATAGAACTGGGTCAGGATGCTATAGATGCCTTTAATAAACTGAAAACAGCATTAGCTTCCGAAGATGTGGTGCTGGCATACCCAAACTTCAATAAAGAGTTTTGTCTAACGACAGATGCCTCAAATTATGCTCTCGGAGCCGTCCTATCTCAAGACAATAGGCCAATCGTATTTCTGTCTAGAACACTTAGCAGAGCAGAGGAACACTACGCTACGAATGAAAAGGAGCTGCTCGCAATTGTATGGTCATTAAAGTCGCTCCGAAACTATTTATATGGGTCTCCAAAATTAAAAATTTATACCGATCACCTTCCACTCACTTATGCCCTAAATTGTAAAAATTCAAATTTCAAACTGAAAAGATGGAAGGCATTTCTTGAAGATTATAACTATGAGTTGCATTATAAACCAGGTAGTACCAATGTTGTCGCCGACGCTTTATCAAGACCTCCGCAGGAAAACTCTCAAATAAATACATTAACTGCCACTCAGCATAGCGATGAAAGCTCATCTCATCAGCTTGTACAATTTACAGACGCACCGCTCAATGCTTTTAAAAATGAAATAATAATTTCCAATCAAGAAACACAACCAGCTTACAATTTTGAAATCGTATTCCCCACTTTTCATAGGCATACCATTAATGAACCCAATATTACAGGAGATTCTCTTATTCAACTTTTAAAAAAGTGTTTGAACCCCTCCGTGACAAATTGTATAAAAACTTCTGATGACATCCTAGGAAGATTGCAGGAGATTTATAGAAATAATTTTACACAATATAGAGTAAAATATACCCGAACCATGGTAATAGATCTAAAGAACGAGGAGGAACAAGAAAGTGAAATAATAAAAGAACACAATAGAGCACACAGAAATAGTAGAGAGAACGGAATACTTATAACAAAATTTTATTTTCCTCAAATGCATTCTAAGATAAAAAAGATCACTAGTTTGTGTAGAGTGTGTAAAGAAAATAAGTACGATAGGCACCCTAATAAAATCGCACTACAAGAAACACCAATACCATCATATCCTGGCCAGATCATACATATAGATATTTTCATCACAGAAAAAAAGCAATATTAACTGCCATAGACAAATTTTCCAAATTTGCGCAAACGAGAATGTTGAGGTCCCGAGCCACTGAAGATATTAAAGAACCCTTAAGAGAACTCATACTTTCTTTTGGTATACCAGAAACAATCGTTATGGATAACGAAAAATCTTTCAATTCCACAGCTATTGTTTTTATGCTAGAGAATGAATATAATATAAAGGTATTTAAGATTCCACCATATAGTAGTAGTGTGAATGGACAAATAGAAAGGTTTCATTCCACGATCACAGAATTAATGCGTTGTTTAAAAACCGAAAACTCACACAGAACATTCCCAGAATTATTGCATAGAGCGATCTATGAATACAACAATTCCGTACATTCAACCATTTAAAAAAAGCCAATAGAAAAATTTTTTTTAGGTAGAGTAAGCACTAATCCGCAAGAAATAGAAAAGGTTAAACTAGATACTATCAAGAGACTTCAAGAGAAGCAGTTAGAAGACATGAATTACCATAACAAGAGAAAAATAGTACCCAAGACTTATGAACCTGGAGAAACCATTTATGTAAAAGAAAACAAAAGATTAGGAACGAAACTTAGCAAAACGTACAGAAAGGAAATAGTTAAAGAAAATAGAAACACAACAGTCTTAACTGAAACAGGAAAAATAGTACACAAAAATAATATCAAGAACTAAAAATTTTAATTTCCAGATCATTTCTAACACTGGTTTCGGCCGAAGTAAAAATTTTGGACTATTCTAACTCACAAATAGTAACGTTGAATTCCGGACTAGCAAAGTTACAGACTGGTACATTCAAATTAATCCACGTCATCGACACAAACGTATATCAGAACCTAATAGATAAACTACAAGAAACATTAAACCATGATGTTAGCTCTTCTCACCTTCTGCAACCCTTTTTAAACCACGAAGTTACAGAACTCCAATCATATCTGGACAGATTAAAACCAAGGTCAAAAAGATCCCTGGATTTCATAGGCTCTGCCTGGAAGTGGATCGCAGGGAACCCTGATCATGAAGATTTCGAAATATTAACTAAAAAAAACAAATAAGGTATTAAGAAATAACAACAAACAAGCTATTATTAACAAAGTAACACTAGAAAAAATTAATGAACTCACTCATATTACAAACAAGATGATTGAAACATTTAATCATAAGAATAATTATAATAAAAGTGAAAATGTAAAAGAACAATTAATAACAGTACTAAAATATAAACTAGACAGCATTAAGGAAGAATTGATTAACATTCAACATGACATGCATTGGGCAAAAGTAGGTGTAGTTAATTCCTTCTTATTAACCGCTGAAGAAATTGATATCGTAAAACAAATAATAAACCAAGATTCTATACCTTTTATAAACCTAGAGCAAGCATTTGAGTTTTCTGAAATAAAGATAGCGTCTAATTATGAATCTATTATTTATATATTAAGTATACCTACCACACACATAAACTCATGTAATAAAATATTAATAAGACCCATTAAGTTCGGAAAATATGTAAACAAAATAAAATATCAAAACATTCTCATATGCGATAATGTAATGTAGGGTATGAAAAATGAATGCAAAGCTTATAATAATATTACAATATGCAATAGAAATAATTTGGATTATATTGAAAGTGATATGTGTCTAGCGAACCTAATTAAAAGTAAGGCAGCAAAAAGCAGTTTGATAGACAATCGAAGCATCCCCACTATTGAAGAAATTACACCAGGAACAATTCTTCTGAACCAATTCAATGGAACAATTCTTATCGATACTGAATCGCAGAATCTTACGGGAACCTATGTGATACAGTTCTGCAATACCTCTGTGACAATAGCCAATAGAACTTATGATTTCTTTGAAACAACACGACTACAACCGTTACCAGCTATCTTACAAACTAAGGATTTGCACCAAAATATAGAAGAAACCCTATCATTGGAAATGGTGAAAGAGTTACGAGCAAATAACACCGAAGTAATTGATCTACTGGATGACAGAAACAAAAAGGGATTTGCAGCTAATCTTAGTCTCTCTCTAATGACGATAATATTCATTGTCATTCTGCTGGCCAAAACAAAAATACTAAAAAGAAGCAGTAAAACAGTCATTATTCCAACAACGCTGGAAGCAATCCCATCGGTACATACATCCATGCCAGAGCTATCCGACACCGGAAAACCTGGAAAACCCAGCATAACAAGAATCTCTAATATTCCATATTTTTGATCGAACGGGACGTTCGAAATTAAAAGGGGAGGTGTTAACGCAAAAAACCTTGAATGCCCTTATTACAAACAGTTAACGTTGAATGCCCTTATTGCAAGCTGTTTCACAATAATTAAATTGCTGACACAATTCCAGACAGTAAATAAGTAATCAATATTGCAAAATAAGAACAGCGCGTGTCATTTTGATTACCATGCAAATTAATATTTAGTTTTAAGTTATCATATGAATAAAATTAATTTTATAAGTCAGTGGTGATTTAAAGATGAAAAAATAAAGTGGTATTTTAAAGAGTGCAAAAAAATAAAATTTGTTTTTTTTAAAACAAATAATTTACAAAAATATAATTTATATAAGTAAATATACATACATATATATATATATATATATATATATATATATATATATATATATATATATATATAAGTAAATATACATACATATATATATATATATATATATATATATATATATATATATATATATATATATACTATATATATATATATATATATGTATATTTACTTATATATATATATATATATATATATATATATATATATATATATATATATATATATATATATATATGTATATTTACTTATATATATATATATATATATATATATATATATATATAAGTAAATATACATATATATATATATATATATATATATATATATATATATATATATAAGTAAATATATATATATATATATATATATATATATATATATATATACATATATATATATATATATATATATATATATATATATATATATATATATATACACATATATATATATATATATATATATATATATACATATATGTATGTACAGTAGAATCTTAAAAAAGTTAACCAAAATGTCCCAAGGGGTATTAACTTTTTCGAACTTTTAAATTTTCTAAGCGGTTTTTTTTAGTCGAAAAAAGGAACAAATAAAGTATGTATGTAATATGTAAACAATTTTTTTTATATACCAAATGTTACATTTGTATATAATAGTTTTCATTATTACAGAAACTTAGTTTTAGTTTGTACTGCGTATTCAATTTCACAGTCCCGCTGTTTTTTTTTTTTTTTTTTTTTTTGTTCGCATAAAAATAAGTATTTTATAGAGGTTTAAAGAAGCAGTCAAGGCTTGTTTGTTTCTTTTCTTTTATATAATAGCTCCTGATCAGGGCTGCCAGAAAAATTTGTGGAAAAATCGTCAATTTGAGGAGAAAAAATAAAAAAATCGTCTTTTTCGTGTTTGAAAATCGTCAAAAAAATCGGCAACTTGTAAAAATGTAATTTTTAAACACTTTATTATTATTATTAAAAAACAATAGGGCAAAAAAAATAAATCAATCATACTTATTGCCTTTTTCTGATTTAAGAATGTTTTCTTTCGTTCACATTATAACATTGAAATCAAAACTCAAAATTTTGTTCTTGTTTTAAATGTATGTAACTGTACGAATGAACGAAAACGATGTCTGCAAAAGGCTATTAAATATTTTTATACGCTTTTATTTTTATTAAAAAACAATAAAAAAAAACAACAATGCAATCCTACATTTTTTTTTTTTTTTTCACGCTAATATATGTTTATTGTATCTTCAAATAATTGAACTAACAATAAGTGTTCAAATCTTAAATATATAAATAATTATTAGGCCCAACCAGTGTCGGACATAAACTTAGTGATAATAATTAATAATACATAAAATTCATGTTACGCACAAAAAATATTTTCAAGGAATTTCATCTGGAGAGTTGCGTATTAATGCTGTAGTGTCCCTCTTTTTTAAGCGGATGTGTCCAGGAAAGTTCAAGATGTTACGAGCAAGGGGATTAGGATGGAACTCGAGTTTTGTTAAATATTTTCCAGCATATTTTGCAATTTCAGCGGTCACAAGTGGCATATTTAAATCACGATGTAAAATAGAATTTTTCAAGTACCATGGAGCCGTAGTTATTAACCTTAATATTTTGTTTTGCATTCGTTGGATTCTCTCTACATTGGAAGCTGAAGCAGTGCCCCATAGCTGAATTCCGTAACACCATATCGGCTTCAAAAGCGACTTGTATATTAAAAGTTTACAATCTAGACTGAGGGTAGAATTTCTACCAATCAGCCAATGTATCTGGGTTAATTTAAGCTTCATTTGTGTCAGCTTAGAGTCAATGTGGTGTTTCCATGTAAGCCGTCGGTCGAGGTGAATACCAAGATATTTCACATGTGAATGTTGAGGAACAACTTGATTGTTGATTTGAATGGGGGAACAAGTGTCTATTCGTAGGGTAAATGTAACATGAACACACTTTTGTTCATTTACTTTTATTCTCCATAAGTTCAACCACAATTCCAACAGGTTAATATGTTGCTGAAGATAACGGGATGCCTCGTGAGGGTTTTCATGCATACTAAGGCAGGCTGTATCATCGGCAAATGTAGAGGTGAGGATATTACTGCTCAAAGGCATATTACAGGTATAAATCAAATACAAAACTGGCCCCAGTATACTCCCCTGAGGCACCCCAGATGAAATGGTTTCGGGCACACTCATGAAGTCTCCTTCCACGACAGTGAACTTCCGGGCAATAATGTAACTTTCCAAAAGATTTACAATGTTTATTGGTAGATATGTCTTCAATTTTAGAATTAGGCCTTCATGCCACACTTTATCAAATGCCTGAGAGATATCAATAAATAGGGAAGAACAATACTTTCTTTCTTCAAATGTTCTTCTTATGAAATGAACCAATCTATGACATTGTTCAATGGTGCTGTGCTGACTTCTAAAACCAAATTGATGGTCCGGTATGCATCCATTATCAGCTAGAATTGGGGACAATTTTGTCATGAGAAGTTTTTCAAAGAGCTTCGAAATTGTTGACAGCAAACTTATTGGCCTATATGACTCAGCCTTAGTAAGATCTTTACCCGCCTTTGGAATCATTTTGACCATGGCAAGTTTCCAGCTGTGTGGGTAATACTCCAGTCGTAAAATGCCATTAAAAATAAATAACAGGATTCTAATAGCAATACGAGGCAACTGCATCAGCATCTTGTTACTAATTCCATCAATACCCGGGGCCTTCTTTGGATTGGTTTCAGCAATTAGTTTTTGTACATCAAGCATCTTAAACTTTATGGGTCGAGGGGGTAGAGCTACTACGCTCGGCAAATCAACAGCACCAGTACATGTGTTTGGGGTAAATACGTCTTTTAAATGACCAGCTAATATGTTACCTTTTTCAGTATTAGTTCTTGCCCAACCTCCGGTAGAAGTGCGCAGGGGTGGTTTAGACTCAACGGGTGTTTTAAGCTTTTTAGCAGCGCGCCACAAGGAGTAATTAGATGCTGCAGTGACATCGAGACCTTCCAGGTAGTTCTTAAGAGAAGCAGATTTTTCAGCTGAAAGCAACTCTTGGAGTCGTTTAGTGCATTCTCTAAGTCTGATTTTATGTTGGGGCGATCTGTGCTGTTGCCATTCCCTTCTAGCTCTTCTTTTTTCACATACGAGACGTTCAATGTCCGCAGAATAAATTCTATTAAACCCAGTCTGCGGATGGGAGGTAGTGGCATGTTTAGCAGCCTGTTTAATATTCTCGGTAAGATTGGCAATGTTAAGTTCAATATCATCGGGAGTTCTAAGCCTGATGTTTTCCGTACAATGACTACTGAGATATTTTTTGAACCCCAGCCAGTTAACACGATGTATCATCTTCACATATGGGTTAGGTAAGTCACTTCTTAGTGGGCTACAAATTGTAACGATCGTGGGAGAGTGATCGGAGGAGAGATCATGTGAAGCTTCAACATGAATTAAATCCCTAGGGATATTTTTCATGACCCCAAAATCTATAACATCCGGAATTTTTTGTATGTCAGTAGGCCAGTAAGTGGGCTCCCCACTAGAAATGACATCCAAATCCATTTTTGAAATTGTGTTGAACAATGCTCGACCTCTAGGAGTAATAAGACGCGACCCCCAGAACGTATGCTTTGCATTGTAGTCTCCAGCTGCTACGAAACAAGGGCCAAGAGTTTTGTAAAAATCCTCGTATTGATCTTCACTGATTGAAAATCTGGGAGGGGAGTAAACTGATGATATCACAAGATTTGAACAAAAATTTTCGATGCAAATATTTGTTGCTTGTAGATGGTCTTCACAAGTGTTCTCAAGAATATAGTGCTTGAGTCTTGACTTTATTAGAATTGCTGATCCTCCGCATGCTCTTCCTCTCGGGTCCTTTGTATCATATAAGGTGTAGCCACTCATTTTAAAAAGGCTTCTCGAAGTCAAATGAGTCTCAGATACCAACATTACATCAATATTCTTCACCGTGAGGAAGTGCTCTAGTTCGTTTCTATGTTGGCGAATGCCGTTAGCGTTCCAGAAACATAACTTTAACGTGTTCATGGCTTGTTAACTAATGCTAGAAGCAGAGTGTTCTGCATTCGCAGCATTTCTTGCAT
>OY812999.1:73994020-74066520 GCA_963681545.1 Germaria angustata | reverse complement strand
TAAATGTACACTTGTTGATTTTTTGCCTTTTTCACATTAATTCTTTTTGCATTAATGCCTCTAAGTTTTTGATTTCGATCATGAATGTAATTAAATAAAAATGTGTGCTTTGAAGAGTTGTCCAAAAATTCATGCACACACAGTTTTTAAACACTCAAACTGAATAGCTGGCATGCGACAGATTAAATTTACATGTTCACAAACAACCCTTATTTTGCTTAGCATAAAATAGAATAGACACAATGTTGATAAACGCATATTTGAACGTTTGAGCGAAAATGACATGTTTTTCGAGTGTTTGATTAATCTGATTTTTTTTTAATCACCGGTTGCAGGTCTCTGATATATATATATATACATATAAGTTAATTTTGTTCTTGATTAAGAACATAAAAAAAATTTATTTTAATTTTTCCGGTCAGCGTGACCGCACTTTATTGAAGTTCACTTAATACTCTACAAAGAATTTTACATTTTATAATAATTATATTCTATATTTTTGCTTACTCTAATAAATTTTGAAAGTGGCGTGATAATTGATTTTATATTATTTCTTAGGAAATTTGCAACGATTTTTAATAAGTCGTTGCACTTTATTCCAAAGAAACATTAAAAAAAGATTTTTAGTAAAATGTTAATGTAAGCGTCTGCAATTTGTTTTGCTTCATTTTATTTCCAAGAATAATTTTACTTTAATTTTGATTTTAATTATTTTA
The DNA here is from genome assembly GCA_963681545.1 of Germaria angustata. Classification (NCBI taxonomy): domain Eukaryota; kingdom Metazoa; phylum Arthropoda; class Insecta; order Diptera; family Tachinidae; genus Germaria; species Germaria angustata. Next base: position 74,065,804 of record OY812999.1, on the reverse strand, counting down.
TTTTATTTTGATTAATGTTTGCATTAACTCCTCCCCTCTTAAGTCGATTGTCCTCGACTTGACTTGGTGAGTCGTAATTTGCAGAAATGGTCCATCTTTTATATTCGGGATATAGCCCGTGGTTATTTGTGGTTTTGACAATACGTACCATTTCCGCCTAATCTTGTGAAATATTATAAGTGTTATAAGAAAAAGAATTATAATTGCCACATCTGTACTTAAACTAATTACATGTGTATTTTTGTTCTTACTTGCTAATATTTTAATGTTATCCTCATGCTGCAGTTGTTTAATATATAAATTTTCTAGTTTTAAATTAAGCTTTGTATTATTATTATTATCTGTAATTTTTGTAATCATATTAGGTAAAACAAGTGTATCATATATCCTGAAATTGACATTAACATGAGTTTTATTTAGTGCATTAATTTTGCAGTTTTCGAATCTGATAAGAAACGTTCCTTTCTGTTTTATTTTTAATTTACTGCAGTCATGCGTTATAATTCCTTTAAAGTTCTTAAATATAATTAATCCTTGAATTATTTCTGTAATTACAGTTTCATCTGAATTTTCAAGTTCACATTGAGCTTCCTTAAAATCTAAAATATTTGATAGACATTTATTATCCAATGCAATTAAATTCTTTTCCAGATTATCTTTAATGTTTATATTATAAATGTTGTTATTGCTATCAACCAATATTTCTGTTTCGTTTAATACAATTGATTTATTTTGAATATTTGGAAGCGGCTCAAATTTTATTTTTGACAAAATATTAGAAGAAAATTGGGGTATGAGTAATGTTAGGATGATGTTGTTCTTTTGAAAAAGTACACATATTTTTATGTTACTATAACTATCGAAGTCTGTAATTAAATCTAGTTCCTTTTGTGTCAGAATATCAGCGGGAATAACACCTAACTTACAAGAAAAAATTATTCGCCCAATATCTTCGACGTGATTGTTCAAAAGTAGTATATCATTATTAATTCTATATATGTGCTGAATGAATTGAACTTCATCCTCGAGTGTTTTAATTCTATTTTGTGATTCATGTTGAAATTTATCAATGTAACTGCTAATGAGAGCTTGTTGTTCATTTATGTGCATCGTGATATTATTAATCTGTTCACTCATGAGATTGCTTACAATACTTAGGTTATTAATTGTTCTGTCAGTATCCTGTTCATTGTCATGTATTTTTGATATGGTTTCACGTATTTCCTGTTCGTCGTTGCTGTCCATGGTTCCTACAATTATTTCTAAGCCTTTTCCTACGATATTAAAAAGTCCTCTTTTGGATTTGGAATTTATGTGAAGGTTATCAATTCGTGCACTGAGTAATATATAATTTTTATTAATTGTATTGATAAGTTGTTTGTCTCAAAAGTAGTGGCATTTAAAGTTCCTATGTTTTTGGAGATTAAGAGCATCGTCTCTTCATATGCAGTCAAGTTTATGAAATGTAAAACTTTATCGTAATAGCTAATCGTCTTTTGTTCGCCTGTCTTAATAGGTATATACCCATTATTATTGGTCAGGTCCTGTACATCTAGTTGTTGTCCGTTCGTTATTAGTATCCACATAAAGATTGTAAGAAGTTTCATTTTGTCCTAAAAATAAAATTTGATTAATTGTGTAGCATGCATCACGGAATATTCAAGATTGCTTAATATTGCTTTTGTGAACTACTCTTCCTGATCTGGTTTTAATAGTGGAATTGAAATTTTGTGCTACTATTTCTTTTTTATATTTAGCTGATAATTTGTTACCTATCCTTTTGTTTATTTTAACAAAGACTTCATCTCCCTCTACATATTCCTTTGGGGGAGTTCTATTTGCATTATGGTATTCAAGATCTTGTATTTGTTTCCTTTCTAATTTTTTTATTGTTTCTTCTCTTTCCTTAGCTAAAAGTTCGGGATTCGTACTTACGCGTCTCCCAAAAAATGCTTCAATTGGTTTTTTTCCCGTTACCGTATGGATAGACTGGTTGTACTCATTTACAGATCTGTCTAGGAGTTCATGAAATGACCGGTGTATTTTTTCGGTTTGCAAGCAACGCATTATTTCTTGCAAGGTTGAGTGAAAACGTTCTATTTGGCCATTAGAGCAACTTGTGTAGGGAGCGGTTTTGAATATTCGTACACCGAATTCGTTTTCAATCATAAATTTGATGGATTCTGAATTAAAGGACTTCTCGTTGTCAATTATGAGGGTTTCTGGGATAAGTGCGTAGAGAATATCTCTAAGCGGTTGCCTGATATCTTCGGCTGCTTTAGATTTTATGGGTTTTGCTATAGTGTATTTAGAAAATTTATCAATTGCTGTAAGTACAAGTTCTTTTCCAACTAAAAATATATCGAGGTGAACTATCTGCCCTGGGAATTGCGGAATGGGCGTTGGTTGGATCTGGGGTTTTGGTGGATGACGATCGTATTTATTCTCTTTACATACGACGCACTTTTTTATGAGGTTTTTAATTTTCCTTGACATTGCGGGAAAGTAATATTCTTCTAGGATTTGTAATTTGTTCTCCCTTGCACTTCTGTGAGCACGTTTATGAATTTTCAGGATGATTTCTTCCTGTTCTTGGTCGTTTTTAATGTCCCTAACTTGCTTGTTCGAAAATCTTATTTTGTAATTTCGGAAATGGTCTGGAAATATTTCTTGTATTATTCCTATGGTTGATTCAGATGCTTTTACGCAATTAATGATTGATGGATAAAGGAATTTTTTCAAAATTTTTACCAAATTTTCTGCGTTAAAGTGAGGTTGGGAAATGGTATGTCTGTGGTAACTAGGGAACACAATTTCGAATTTGTAATTAGATGTAGGAGCGTTTTCGAGGAAAATTTGGTTCTTAAATGCATTTATGGGTGCATCGACGTGATATATTAAATTATGAGACGAACTCTCGGCGCTATTTGTTGCTATTGATAGTGTATGAGTGTTAGTTTCGCGTGGTATTCTTGAAAGGGCATCCGCAATGAGGTTTGCTTTCCCTGGTTTGTATAAGAGCTCGTAGTTATATTCCTCTAGGATGGCCTTCCACCTTTTCATCTTGCTGTTGTTGTTCTTGTTGCTTAATGCATAAATTAGAGGTTGGTGGTCAGTATATATTTTAACATTTGCTGGTCCGTATAGGTAATTTCGGAATGAATTTAGTGCCCATATTATAGCAAGGAATTCTTTTTCATTAGCGGCATAGTGTTCTTCTGCCTTGCTAAGAGTTCTTGAGATGAAGGATATCGGTTTGTTGTTCTGTGAAAGAACTGCGCCTAAAGCATATTTTGATGCGTCGGTTGTGAGTTCCATGTCTTTTGTGAAATCAGGGTGCGCTAGTAATATGTCTTCGGATACCAATGAATTTTTTATTTCGTTGAATGCTTCTTTAGCATCCGAGTTAAAATTTATTGGGATGAGGGAAGATTTTTTCTTTGAAATTCTGCCTTCCTCCCCTCTTAGGAGCGATGTCAGGGGCTTAGCTAATTTTGCGTAGTCCTTCACGAATCTCGGTAGTATCCGGATAAGCCTAGGAACGATCTGAGTTCCTTAAGTGTTTTAGGTTCTGGGAATTTGGCTATTGCTTCTATTTTGGTTGGATTTGTTTTTATTCCTTCCGCAGATATAATATACCCTAAGAATTCGACTTCTTTATGCAGAAATTTGCATTTATCTAGTTGCGCTTTTAAGTTTGCGTCTTCTAGAGTTTTAAAAACTTTATTAATATTATCCATGTGCTGGTCTTCAGTCTTGCTAAATATAATGATGTCGTCGATATATACGTAACATCTTTTCCCAATATGATCACGAAGAATGTCATCGAGCGCTCGTTGGAAGATCGACGGGGCGTTCTTCAGACCGAAGGGGAGTCTGGTAAATTCATATTTGCCGTTACAAACGGAAAAAGCGGTTTTTTCGTAATCGGCTGGTTTCAGAGGGATTTGATGAAATCCGCTCTTTAGATCAATTACAGTGAAGAAATTATTTTCGCGTAATTGCGAAGTGACGACATTAATTTCCGGTATCGGATATCGGTCAGAAATTGTCACAGAATTTAGTTTTCGGTAGTCGATAACCATTCTGTATTGTTTATTTCCCAACGAATCAGGCTTTTTACTAACAATCCATACTGGAGAGTTATATGGAGAACGTGATGGTTTTATAATCCCATCCTGCAAAAGCTTATTAATTTGTTTCTCGATTTCGGGTTTTAACGCAACAGGGTATGGGTAAAACTTAGTATAAATAGGTGAATCGGTTTTTGTACGAATCTCCCCTATTACCTTAGTTGTGTACGTAAGCTTTTCTTCAGGCTCCGCAAACAATTTCGCGTACTTGGCCACAATCGTACCCAATTTTTCCTTTTGTGTTGGAGTCAAGTGACTATCTTGGATTTCGACTGAGTTCACAGGAGCGTGGGATTCAAGTTGCTTCATTTTTATTTTCATACCATTTTTTATTTGTAGAAAATTTTTACTCACGTGAATAACAGCATCGAGCTGCCTAAGCGTTTCATTCCCCAATATACCATTGAATGATTTTAGAGTTGGCATTAGGTAAAATTTTATTTTTTCTTTTATATTAAATAAGTTAGCGAAGGTGTGTTCTTTAATTTCAACATCACCTGCTACCGATTTTGCATAAAAAACGTTCTCATTCGCTAGAGGGTGTTTGACATATTGTGGTTGAATATAATTTTTTGTTGACCCGGTGTCGACCAGGATTTTGAGATTTTCGCCGCTCTTCGTTGTGAATTCTATGTAAGGCAACGAAGAGCTTAATCTTCTAAAAAATTGATATCATTAAATTCCATATATTGGTTACCTAGCGTCTGGGGATCTTGGGTGGAGTCTAGATAATCGTCTAAGGTTTGTCCTTCTTCTTTATCTGATTTTTGAAGCTTTGCCTCGTACTGCTGATACTCGGCATCGAGGTGAAAATTACGAGCAATTTTTCTTTGTGGTTGGTTAACTGATGGCGGTGGTCTATCTCTAGTATAATTAGGACGTGGTCTGTTCATATAGTCAATTCTCCTAGTGCGTAGACTTTCATCTACCTCCATTGGTTCTGGGGTAGGTTGTGGTTTAGGACCTTGTGGTCTAGGGGGTGGTTGTGATTGAAAATCAAAGTGTCTGTCCGGTACGAATTTCTGCTGAGGATTATTAAAATGGAAATGTTCGCGAGTCATTTGTGGATTATGGGCGAGCTGAGGAAAGAATGTTATAGGGCGTGGGCGCGGAGGAAGTTGTGGATTGCGATAAAACTGATTTGAATTATGATTACGCGTTGATTGATTTTGTAAACTGTATCCACTTCTACTAGAATTATTACCGTGAGCATAATTCGCTCGATATGTTTGATTTTCGAGCTTCAAACATAAGTGAAGCGCTTGAGGGAGGTCTACCGGCTCTCTCATTCCTAACAGTTTCGGGAGATCCCCGTTTAGTCCTCGTATAAATGTGTCGAGGGCCTTATCTCTGTAAGTCTGCGTTAGCAAGCAAACAGATTCATTTGACGCATTTAGAGTTCCTAGTTTGTTCAATATCAAAGACAAATGTTTATATACCCTTTGGTAGAAATCCTGCACAGAGGACCTGCCTTGTATAAGTGAGGTCATCTGATACTCGAGAGTCGCCAGATCTCTCTTGTCTGCGTAATGCAGAGACAGGCATCTTGAAATAGCTGTCCAATCTAGAGGGGTGTTGTACGATTCGAGAGCTATATCAGCCTCTCCAACTATTTTATTTCTAATGGTATTCAATATACCATAATACCTTGGTGTGCCTTTAGTGCTATCGTAAATTTGTAGAACACGTTCTACACTCTTTTTCCAAGAGTTAAATTCGCCCTGATTCCCAGAAAATTCCCGAAGACACTTAACAATATCGGGAATCTTATCAAGATCTGATAGATTATTTCTAAATTGTTCCTCTATTTCTTGGTCTCTAACTATATTTGGTCCTGCGTTAGGATTAAGTGTTTCTTGAATTAATTGTGGTCCCTGTCTAGTAAATACTTCTGTCGCAATATTGGAAATCAGTGTGTTTAGTTCATCTAGACTAATATGCGCGTTAGGCGACCGGTTGCTACCTTGAGGAAGGACAGCAGGTCTTATTAAATTCTCGGGGTTAGACATTATTACAATTTTATCTTTAAAAAAAAAATACCCTTTTTTCCTTCCAATCTTTTGTAATATGATTTTTTAATAAAAATGTTCTAACGAAATATTTTCACTTTAAATTGTAATCTATATACATATACATATATTTTTTAATTTGATCTCTTGTAATTACACATACATATATAAAAAATCTTAGTTTATTTCTAAAAATACCTCGTGGGGATAGATGGCTAGCACGTTATGCTACCTTTTTGCCTCAGCTACTAAGGGGCCGTTTCTATCACGATTTTCTCTTCCCACTTTTCTCGATGGCTTCCTTGATTTTCTCGCTTTCTCTTGATAGTTTCCTAGGTTTTTCGCTTTGTTGATGGCTGCTTCCCACTTTTTCTATTTTGAATTTTTAAAATTTTTTTATATTATTTTTTATGATGCTTCTCGCTTTATTAATGTCTGCTTCCCACTTTTTTGATTTTAAATCAGGATTTTTAAAGTTTTTAATATTATTTTATTTTGTATATATGTATATATTTTTTATGATTTTGTTGTATGGGGAAAAAGAAAAATAATATTTGGCACAGTTTATGTTATTTTTCCCTTTCTTTTTCAGGTTCTTTTTCAAATTTTTTTTATTATTTTCCAGTATATAAACTTTATTTTTATTGAGTTCTTTAATAGTCTGGTCCTTTTTCTTATTAAATTGTTATTAAGAAATCACTTAAATTCACTGCAATCACTTAGGTTTTGAAAAATTATGTTTTCTACTATGGTTTACACTATAAAATTTTTGAAACCGCACTACTTGAGGGCTCTTGGTTTTTTTTCTCGCGGGTTTAACGTTGACTACGCGCTGTGCTACTTAAGGACTTTTTGCGCGGTAGATTCCGTTATTCCTTTTAAAACATTTATTTCCGTTTTAAAGGATACCCGATTTCATTCGCTCGGGCGCCAGTTAATTTTGTTCTTGATTAAGAACATAAAAAAAAAATTAATTTTATTTTTTCCGGTCAGCGTGACCGCACTTTATTGAAGTTCACTTAATACTCTACAAAGAATTTTACATTTTATAATAATTATATTCTATATTTTTGCTTACTCTAATAAATTTTGAAAGTGGCGTGATAATTGATTTTATATTATTTCTTAGAAAATTTGCAACGATTTTTAATAAGTCGTTGCACTTTATTCCAAAGAAACATTAAAAAAAGATTTTTAGTAAAATGTTAATGTAAGCGTCTGCAATTTGTTTTGCTTCATTTTATTTCCAAGAATAATTTTACTTTAATTTTGATTTTAATTATTTTATTTTATTTTGATTAATGTTTACATTAACTTATATATATATATATATATATATATATATATATATATATATATATATATATATATATATTGTTACGTTTTTACCTTTTTAAAAACGTTTTCCGTGGATTCTTTTATTGCAATGAAATTAAACGCACGCTTCTTTGATTTTTAGTACTTAACAGCTACTACTTTATTTAACTTAATACTACTGTACTATGCTCAAAAGCAATAGTAACCACTTAATACGCTTTACACGATCACGGTAAAGTCTAACAACTCATTAATCACAGACTCAACACTGTCTGTCTACTGAACTCTGACTCTCACTGAGTTTAACTTTAACTGACTCTTTACTCTTTACTGACTGACTCTGCTGACGTTGATGCGCACAGCTTTTATACTCCTAATGATCATTTCTAGAATAATCATCATGTTTGTTTGTTAAAGTTGTTTACATTATCGTACACTCAAATTAAACGTAAACACAAGCCATACACACATACACACATACACGTACCCAATATTTAAATGCCGACAGACAACAACAACAGCAATAATCATGATCTTATGTGTTGTCGCTTTGCTAGTAAACAAGTAACTATGTATGCACGTATGTATAGCTGTTATGTGTTCATTTAAAATGAGTAAGCAAAAAGCAAATAAGACTAACAACAACAATGTAATGAATAAGAAATAGTAAACAATTCAGTACATAACAATTCAGTAAATAATAAACAACTAAGTAATAAGAATCAATAATTCAATAATTAAGAATAACAACAATGCGGTATATTCTAGAGCAATTACAATAGGACTATTCACTCCAAATTCGTAACACTGCCGCCCGCTTAAGCCTGTTCGTCCCGAACAGGCACATAACCACTGCTTCCGTATTTCGCGAGTCGCTCTAAGTGTACCGACTTCATTTTAGACCGGGGGCTATTGTGCTTCTGTATCCCATACACAACATCGTTCAATCTCATTACCACTTTGCATGGTCCATCCCACTGTGTTTGTAGTTTGGGAGACAGTCCTATCTTCTTCAGTGTTTTAAACAGTAGAACCAGTTGTCCCTCGCGGAATCCATCAGAATCCGCAACTCCATCGCACCTGGCTTTCATTTTCTTCCTCTTCCTCGGAATCAGCTGTCTTGCTCTTTTTCGCCTTCTTTTCGCCAGCCTTTCCTCCATTCTTGCTGCTAGCGTTTGCTGTACTACCGCCATTGGCTTCAAATTCTTTGACAGCATCCTCATAATCTTCCTTGGCTTTTGCGGCTTCAGCTCCATTCTGTGGATCTGCCCTTTATGCTCTCCACCACACTTACGCTGCAGAGCCGCAATTCTTGCCAACACCGTTCGCCGTACTGTCGCCTTTGACTTCAAATTCTTTGGCGACATTATCATGGTCTTCCTTGCCTTTTGCGGCTTTAGCTCCATTCTGTGGATCTGCCCGTTATGCTCTCCACCATACTTGCCTTGCAGAGCCGCGATTCTTGCCACCACCGTTCGCTGTACTGTCGCCTTTGGTTTCCAATTCTTTGTCGACATCCTCATGGTCTTCCTTGCCTTTTGCGGCTTTAGCTCCATTCTGTGGATCTGCCCCTTATGCTCCCCACCAGACTTACGTTGCATAGCCGCCATAATGTCCTCATCTTGGTTCCTTGCTGTAGCGGCCACAGTTTCCAGGACTTGTGCATCAGAGCCTTTTAATGCCAGGATTAACTCAGTGCATTTCTCCTCCTGCGATTGTAGCTTCTGGTCTACACCATTCTCCAGAACATCAAGCTTCTCGTGAACATCTTTTTCTGTCCCATCGAATTTCCTATTGACGCTGTGAACTTCTCTCTCCTTGTAATTCCATCTATCTTTAAGGATGTTAACCCTCATATTCGCGTCCTCATAGATATCCTCTAGCTTTTTATTTTCTGCTTTCAGCACCTTAGAGTTTTCTTCGATTTTCTGGATCATCCTTTCATTATTGGCCTTAGAAATTTCTTCCATTTTCTTAAAGCTTTCTTCTATTCTCTGCAACATCACTTCAGTATTGGCCTTACAGCTTTCTTTGATCTTCTGCATCATCCTTTCTTCCATTTTCTGGAATATCATTTCGTTATTGGCCTTAGAACTTTCTTCCATTTTCTTAGAGTTTTCTTCGATTTTCTGCATCAACGCCGCAAACATGGAGTTTATGTCGATGTTGCTTGTAGCTGAACGTGTACCCATCTCCAGTTCTTCTTTTTCTTCGAACTCATGGGTCTTGATGTCCAGGCCAAGCCGAACAAACTCCTCCAGTAGCCTTTTCTGCAGCTCTGCTTTGTTACCAACTGTGGGCAAGTCCAGTTTGGCCAACTCCTTCTTTAGCTGTTCCTCCTTTAGCTCGTCGAACTTCATTTTGCAATCCCACTTCTGACACCAATTGTTACGTTTTTACCTTTTTAAAAACGTTTTCCGTGGATTCTTTTATTGCAATGAAATTAAACGCACGCTTCTTTGATTTTTAGTACTTAACAGCTACTACTTTATTTAACTTAATACTACTGTACTATGCTCAAAAGCAATAGTAACCACTTAATACGCTTTACACGATCACGGTAAAGTCTAACAACTCACTAATCACAGACTCAACACTGTCTGTCTACTGAACTCTGACTCTCACTGAGTTTAACTTTAACTGACTCTTTACTCTTTACTGACTGACTCTGCTGACGTTGATGCGCACAGCTTTTATACTCCTAATGATCATTTCTAGAATAATCATCATGTTTGTTTGTTAAAGTTGTTTACATTATCGTACACTCAAATTAAACGTAAACACAAGCCATACACACATACACACATACACGTACCCAATATTTAAATGCCGACAGACAACAACAACAGCAATAATCATGATCTTATGTGTTGTCGCTTTGCTAGTAAACAAGTAACTATGTATGCACGTATGTATAGCTGTTATGTGTTCATTTAAAATGAGTAAGCAAAAAGCAAATAAGACTAACAACAACAATGTAATGAATAAGAAATAGTAAACAATTCAGTACATAACAATTCAGTAAATAATAAACAACTAAGTAATAAGAATCAATAATTCAATAATTAAGAATAACAACAATGCGGTATATTCTAGAGCAATTACAATAGGACTATTCACTCCAAATTCGTAACAATATATATTTATTTATTTATTTGCAGAGTATTCCTATTCATTTTGTGTGATTTTTTTTTTTTTGGTTTTGTTGTTTCAGATTATACGAAAAATATTATTAATGCAAAATAAAGCAAATTTAACAAAATCAGTATTTATTAGGAATCAGTACTTATTACGAATATTTTTTTTGTTAGTATTTTTGTTTGTTTAGTATGTAAAAAAAACTCCGCTAAAACGTCTGTTCACTACGAAGGTTCAACATATATATATATATATATATATATATATATATATATATATATATATGCTTATAAATATATTATATATATATATATATATATATATATATATATATATATATGTATATATATATATATATATATATATATATATATATATATATATATGTATATATATATATATATATATATATATATATATATATATATATATATATATATGTTTAATAATCGGTTAAGTTATTCGTACAACAGGAATGTATTGAAAACCCTATATTGTTTAATCTTTATACAAATGTCACTATAAGAAACGTTTGATAAATATCTTATAACTGTATTGAAATTCCTAGTTGTTAAGTTTCACAAAATGAATTATTAATAAAGAGATCGTTGAATTGAAAACATCCCAACATAGGTTATGGGCCCAGTCGACAACTGAACTGGCCATAAATTCTAAAAGTATATAACCTCACTTCTGAAGGATATCTGGATCTGTGGCACAAATTGAAAAATTGTCTGGTGACAATTATGGTACTTGGGCAATCCAAATGAAAAGTTTGTTGGTGACCCAGGATTTGTGGTCTGCTATTGATATAAAAGCAGATGAAAAAGCGTCAGCGGATGGAAAAGCAAAGTGGGAACCTATCGATCAAAAGGCATTAGCTTCGATTATTTTAAGTGTAAAACCATCAGAGCTTTTGCACATTAAGCACTATAAGAAAGCGGAGTCTGCGTGGAATATTTTGGCTAATTTATATCAGGCGAAGGGACCTGGTAGAAAGGTAAATTTGTTTCAGAAACTGGTACGTTTTCGGTTTGATAATGAGCAGAGAATTTCTGAACAAATCAATAGATTTTGTACTATCATTGATGATCTCAAGGAAATAGATGTAACCATTTCTGACGACATGCAGAGCATATCATTCCTGTGTAGCCGTGCGTAAGTTATACGCACCAGCAAAATGGAGTGGCCGAACGGGCAAATAGAACACTCACAGAAATGTCAAGATGTATGCTTGAAGAAAGCAAAGTTCCACAGTTTTTATGGGCAGAAGCAATAAATACATCTGCGTATATACGCAATCGTTGCCCAACAAAGTTACTTGGAAATGTAACACCGTTTGAAATTTGGAACGGTAATGTGCTTTTGCACATTAAGCACTATAAGAAAGCGGAGTCTGCGTGGAATATTTTGGCTAATTTATATCAGGCGAAGGGACCTGGTAGAAAGGTAAATTTGTTTCAGAAACTGGTACGTTTTCGGTTTGATAATGAGCAGAGAATTTCTGAACAAATCAATAGATTTTGTACTATCATTGATGATCTCAAGGAAATAGATGTAACCATTTCTGACGACATGCAGAGCATATCATTCCTGTGTAGCCTACCAGAAGACACAGAAAATTTTGTGGTAGCCATTGAAGCACAAGAAACACTACCGAAGCTTGATACTCTAAAAATTAAAATTCTTGAAGAAGAGCACAGAAAAACAGAGAGGCAAGAAAAAGTTGACAACGTCTTTACTGTTAAAACACATGGCAAGGTATTTAAAAGCTACCAAAATCTCAACCAAGGTAATGAAAAATCTGATGTTAATCGTCGTCACAGAAATACAAGATGCTTTAATTGTGGGAAAAAAAGCCACATTAAATCACAATGCAAAAATGTAAGTACAAATTTCAATAGTAATAAATACGCTTCAGTAGCATTTAGCGCAAGTCGCGGCAATGTTAATAAGAGTGAAAAGAGCTGGATTCTTGACAGCGGCGCTTCTTCACATATGTGCAGAGAATATTCTGCTTTCATTAACATAAAAAATATAAAGCAGGATGTAAGTCCTGCGTGTGTTTCACACACATTAAGTTTTCTTGATCAAGTTTCAATTCAGCTGGGAAAGAGATAAAGAAAGGAATACATACTCTCCCTATCGCTCTCCCAGCTGAATTGAAACTTGATCAAGAAAACTTGATGTGTGTGAAACAGGACTTATTTTGGCCACTGGCAAAAGTGTAAAAGCAACAGGCATTTGTAATGTTAAAGTTAAATCAAAATATACGACCATCACACTCGTTAATGTTCTTTACATACCACAGCTGCATACAAACATATTATCGGTGAGTAAAATGTTAAGTAAGAAACTTGCAGTGAATTTTACCGGTGATAAAGCAGTGATTACGAAAAATGGCAGCACAATTTTTAAGGCAAATTTAAAGAATGGCATTTTTATTGCGAACTTCAGTCAAGAAGAGAAATTAATGATGATGAATGAAAACAAAATGACAAAACGTCAAATTTGGCATTCACGTTTTGGCCATCTAAATTTTAAAGATTTTCCAAAATTACAAAAGCTTAATATCGTAGACGGTATAGATACAAATTTTGATTGTGATGATTCGTGCACGATTTGCGGTCTGTGTAAAATAAAAAGTAAGCCATTTAAAACATATACAAGTGTACGCACCAAACGTTTGCTAGAAGTCATACATACGGATATTTATGCCCAATAAGAGTGAGTTCTTTGGGTGGTTCTGTATATTTTATCACTTTCACCAACGATTTTTCCAGGTACATGACCGTTTATTTTCTGAAGAAAAAGTCCGATGCATTGAGCGTTTTTAAAATATACAAAGCAATGAGTGAAAAGCAAACTGGCTTCAAAATACAGACCTTACGCAGTGACAACGATAAAGAATACATCAACAAAGATTTTTAGCAGTTTTTAGATAATCATGGAATTAAACGACAAAATACCGTAAGTTATACGCACCAGCAAAATGGAGTGGCCGAACGGGCAATTAGAACACTCACAGAAATGTCAAGATGTATGCTTGAAGAAAGCAAAGTTCCACAGTTTTTATGGGCAGAAGCAATAAATACATCTGCGTATATACGCAATCGTTGCCCAACAAAGTTACTTGGAAATGTAACACCGTTTGAAATTTGGAACGGTAGACGACCCAACGTCAAGTATTTTCGACGTTTTGGTTGTATTGCTGCAAGAGACGTAATTTTCCTCGAGAATAATTTTTTATGAATCAAAAACAGAGCGTAGTGATACAGATTTGTTTACATTTGAACTTAATGCCAATAATAAACTTAATGTTTACGAAACATATGAGGAACAAAGTGAAAACGAGTGTGATGAAGAGAAGGAGCATGAGCCTGATGAAAGGAAAAACGAAGATGATGATAAAGTTACCGAAAGACAAAGTTAGAAATGTGGATGATGGAGCACAGAGTTTAGAAAATAACGGTAAAAACGAAAGAAATAGTGGATCAGAAAGCAGCAACAATGATGACGAATTCGAGAGCGTCAATAAATTGTGGGACCTGGAAGGCCAAAAAGTAATCGAACAGGAAAACCAGGTAGGCCAAGAAAAATTTATAACTCTATTAATATGATGCAAGCCACTAAGGAAAATATTATGATACCACTGACCGTTGATCAGGCTTTAGGTTAGGTTAGGTTAGGTTGATAGGAGGGGTGTGATAGCCCATGTCATACGACATACACTTAAGCCAGTGAAGGCTTGTTGTGCGCTCCCTTTCAAACTGCCAGAGTTCTGCGGCAGGATTCGAACCTGGGACCTTCGCACTACGAGTCTAGTACACTACCTACTAGTCTACGAAGGTCAGTTATCAGGCTTTAAGTAGTAAAAACTCTAAAGAATGGCTAGAAGCCATGAAAAACGAATATCAATCTCTTTTAAATAAAAATACCTGGACACTTAATAATTTCCTAAAAGGTTAAAAGGCCATTAAGGCTAGACTAGTTGCCAAAGGGTGTTCTCAAAAATACGGCATGAATTATAAAGATACGTTTTCTCCTGTTCTAAAGTATTCTACCATTCGCTTGCTATTAGCAATTGCTGTTGAAGAAGACATGTATTTACATCAGATGGATGTTTGCACCGCATACTTAAACGGTGACTTGAAGGAGGAAGTATTCATGTCTCAGCCTGAACATTTTATTGATCCCAATAAAAAGGAACTAGTCTTAAAGTTAAATAAAGCCATTTACGGGTTGAAACAGGTGCGCAGGGAGTGGAACGCGAAATTAGATGGAGTCTTAAGGGCATATGCGTTTGAATCGTGCGTAACGGAACCATGCCTTTATAAATACAACAAAGGTGGTTGTATTGATCTGGTTGGCATTTACGTTGATGACATTATCATTGCCAGCAGATCAATAAATAACATAAATGCCATAAATCAGTACTTACAAGCAAACTTTGAATGCATTGATAAAGGCCCTCTTCAATATTTTTTGGGCATGCAGGTTGAGCGCGATGGTTGTTTGGGTAATATTTATTTATCTCAAAAACAATATATTAAAAATTTGTTACAGCGTCATAAATTCGAAACATGTAGACCTTCTTTAACGCCATTAGGTACTGGTTTTCAAGGTTATTGCAACAACAAAGATTGTAATCGAGTCGATCCAACCGTATATCAAGGTATTGTAGGCGAGTTAATGTATATTGCCATTTGCACCAGACCCGACATTAGTCATTCAATTTTAAAACTTGCGCAATATAACTACGACCCTCACAGCGAACATCAAGCAGGTCTTAAGCACGTAATGTCGATTACAATCGACTTCAAGTTATATTATCATAAAACCGGGAACCCTATTGAAGGATTTGTTGACGCGGACTGGGGAAGCAATGTACTAGACCGAAAATCATTCACAGGATCTGTTTATTTATTAGCTGGTTGCGTTTTTAGTTGGGAGTCGAAGAAACAGAGATGCGTAGCGTTGAGTAGCACTGAAGCCGAGTATGTGGCTTTAGCGACAGCAGCAAAGGAAGCCGTCTATTTAAGGACACTCACTTCAGAAATTGGTTTAGTGAATTCCAAGGCTCCTACAGTTATTAACAGTGACAACTTGAGTGCTCAACAGATAGCAAGAAACCATACTCATCATGCAGCCAGTAAACAAGATCTTTATTACTTTACTTTAGTGAATTACAATACAACAAGACTTAGTCTTATTTAACAGTACTGCTAATACAATGGCATGTGTTTTTTTTTGCATTATCTCATAAATTTAACAAATATTAAATAAATATTAAATAAATAAATAAATAAAATAAATTTAATAAATTTTAATAATAATTAGAATATACATAAAATTCAATATAGTAAGGGGAATAAGTTACCGCTTTTATTTAACTAAAATGTGAAAATATTGCGAAGTTAAAGTGCTTAGCATTGTTTAAAATTTGTATATTAAGTGGGAGTTCGTTCCAGAGACGAATGGCATTTACGAAGAAGTGTCTTTCTGATATTAGTTTTCGGTATCGAATGGAGTTTATTCTGAGACCTCTGTTTGATCTTGAAAATGTTATTCTCTTGTAGAGATACTCAGGTTGTTTACTATAGACAATTTTATGTAAGAATAACAGAGTGCGACATTTTAGCAGATTTCCAAAAGATACTTTATAAATTTGATTAGAAAACTGTGAGATTCTACTATATCTGGTACGCCCATATATATATCTAGCCACGTTATTAAATGTTACTTTGAGCTTATTCTGGCATAGTGAATCGCAGCTGGAAAATATTTCACAACCGTAGAGAAGAGTCGGCAGTAAGTATGTCTTAGCAAGAAGCATGCGTATATGAAATGGTGTAAAATATTGCGTGATCCAAAGATTTCTTAACATAGAAAAAGTTTTTCCACATACGGCATTTACGTGATTTGTCCATGTTAATTTATTGTTCATTATAATTCCAAGATTTTTGGCAGTATCAACCAGTTCAATTATCGATTGCCCAATGTGTATCGGTGATAGGTTTGATCGTACATAGTTGCTTTTACTTATTAACAGTGCCTTGGATTTCTTTACGTTTAAACAAAGACCATTTGCCGAAGCCCATCTATACACGTTGTCAAGATCATGGTTTACTTTTCTAATACATTCATTGATTTCGGATGGCAGACAGCTAATGAAGAGTTGTACATCGTCAGCGTACATATGTATTCCGCAGTAACGTAGTCTAGATGGCAAGTCGTTACAATAAATTGTATATAGTAATGGGCCAAGAATAGAGCCTTGCGGTACACCTCTTGGTGTTAAGCAAATATCTGATTTTTCAGATCCAAAATACACGATCTGGCTTCTGTTTCGAAGGTATGACGAAATCAGTTTCACAGCAGTGTTTGAGAAATGACACATGTGTTTTAATTTCTGGCAAAGTACAGTGTGCTCGACAGTATCAAATGCCTTGGAGTGATCAAGTAGAACTAACAATGATATCATGTCGTTATCCATCCTTGAGCGTAATTCCTCACAAACATCAATGAGCGTAGATATGCAGCTATGATTTGGTCTGAAACCAGATTGCCGATCAGATAGTATAGACCTATCGTATAAGTGTTTAGACATCTGCGCATGGATTAATTTTTCAAACACTTTTGATAAATAGGGGCAGTATTGCAATTGGCAGATAATTTTTGTCCGGCTTTTGGACAGGTATGATTTTTGCTTGCTTCCATATTAATGGGAAAGTTGAAGTTGTTATTATAGTGTTCATCAGGTGTGTTAATTGCGGAAGTATATATGGTACTATAAGCTTTATAAACTTAGGATGAATGCCATCATGTCCAACCGAATCCGACTTTATGTCAATAATAGACTTTAGGACATTTTCCTGGGTAACGTTGCTGAACTCAAATCCTAACTGGTGTTCATGATTTGTAGCGCTAGCAATACAAAAAGCATTAGCAGAATTATAATACGTAGTGTTTTCGTCTGGCATTGGTACACTTGAAAACTCTATATTTAATTGGTTTACGTCGATTGTATTCTCATCGCGCGTGCAATTTTTCCCAATACCCATCAAGCGAATTTCCTTCCATTTTTTCTTTGAGCAAGTAGCTGATTGAAATTTTTCTTCAAAGTATTTGCTCTTTGCAGCTCTGATTTTTATGTTCACATTTCTTCTGCAAATCTTTAAGATATCATGCAGTTCACTGGTTTTAAACCTCTTCCATCTTTCATATGCTTTATTTCTGTCATCTATCAAGATTTTAATATCGTTTGAAAACCACGGATTGTCTACCTTTAGCCTTTTGGTCTTAACCAGGATATATTTTTCGTATAAATATAGTATGTTACAATGTAAGAACTCTGCCTGTTCATCACAAGTTGGCATTTGAAAAGATTGACTCCAGGGAATTGTTGCTAGTTCACTTTCCAGTGATTCAAGATCTATATTTTTAAAATCCCTAAAAGTTATATTTTGTTCTTGTGCGGTTGTCTGAAAATCATAAGACATAAATATTAGATCATGTTTGGAAAAAACAGAGGCAGAAAGTTGATCAAACAACAGCATACGGGAAGGATTATCAACAAAACATAAGTCAAGTAGAGTACTTGCAGTGGTTGTAAAATGTGTTGGTGTTGTGGTGTTAATCAGAATTAAACCAATGGCACTCATTTCGTCTTTCAAGGATTTATCTATTAAAATATTAGAGTTAAAATCACCAATTAAGACTACATCAGTATAACCCAAACTAAGCTCATATAATGTCTCTAGTAATGGCTTGACACTAATTCTGTTATTTGGTCTGTATACTGTACCCAGTAGTAATTTTTGGTTGTTATTAAATATCTCAAGAAATAAATATTCTGTCATTTGAGTATTTAAGGATGGTCCATCATTATCCGATGTTTTAAGTTTCACTCTACATGCAATGGATGATTTTACGTAGATTGCTACTCCTCCAGCATTCGTAAATCTATCTGACCGAAAAAGTCGATATCCTCTTAACTTGTACTTGTTATCGTGAGTATCAATGCGAAACCAAGTTTCAGAGATACAGATGATGTCAATTCCAGATCTATCAAAAATATAGCTAAATTCGTCTATTTTCTTGTTCAATCTTTGAGCGTTGAAGTGGCAAATGCTTAGGCCAGAAGTTCTGTTAGACAGTATCTTTATCATAGTGTAGAGGTTTTCTCTGGAATTAACTCTTCCGATATTATCAGCTTCTAACATCATATTGTATGATAAATATTATAAAAGCAATGCTAGCAAAAATATCGATTATTTTATGTTTATGACCGATAAGAATTATAAATCTAGCGGTAAAAATGGCATCATCGTACAATTTAAGGCATAATATATAAAATCTTAATATAAAAACAAAAATTATAAAAACAAAAATTATGTAAAAATTGTTATAAGATATCTTAACTTCAGTCAAAAAGTTAACATTACGACCTTCCGCATTACTCGCATCATTATTTGGTGAACGAAACATCTGATGTAAAATTTTTAGTTCATTTATACATATCGGATCGCCCTCTCCCAATTTTTTTATGTAAACGAGACCTCTATTTGTGAATGCAGCTGATATTGTTCCATTCTTTTTCAGTCGATGAGCTTGAAGAAAGATGCGGTGATTTTCCGGTGTAAGGTTTTCATTTACATAAAACGGAACTGAGCTATCAAACCCAATGACATTTAGACGTAAAAGACTTTTAGCTGCTTTTATATAGGAAGTTATTGATTTTAAAACAAAGTTCCTATCATACGGGCATTTGAACTTAATAATTACAGCAGTATCAGGAATATTATTTTTAAACTTTCTATTGGTTTTGTTGTTTTTAACACGAAATATTGCTTTAGTATTTGGCGGGTTTATGTTAATAGCCTGACAGAGTTTTAAATACATATCAAAAAGATTTTCATTATGACTATAAGGAATACCATTTATGCGAATATCTGTTGATACTATTGAGTTTTCTTGCTTTCTTGTGTGTTTTTTTTTTGAGTTTCAATTTCATCTTTAAATATTTCATTTTCATTTATGAGTGCTATTATTTTCTCCGATGCTGTATTCTTTATTTCCTGAACTGTCGATTCAAGACTTAATACTCTTGTTGTTAAATTGTTTAAGTCACTCATTGCAATGTTTAACCTTTTATCTATCTCACTTAATAAACGATCTTCACACTCACGAAACATAGCTTGTATGGTTGTTTGCAATTGTTGAGTTAGTTTTTCAAAGCGCCTATCCATGACTTGTATAAGCTTGAGTGGAGAGCTTGAATTCGTCGAATAAAGAGAATAAGAGTTTGTAGAACTATGAGCTTTAGGAGTATTTTCAATTAAAGAGGTCTGGATAACCTCCTTTAATCGTTTTGGCGCGGGAGCTGTTGTTGATTTATCCATAATATTTGATGAAACCTGTTTTTTCTGTTTTTGTTGTTTTATGGTTTTTTTATTAGTGTTTTTATTCTGACTTCTCAGTTTATAAGCATACATTAGAGTTCAGATTATTTCTTTTGTTTTTCTTTTTATATGTTGAGTTAATTGTATTCTGTTTTACGTTCTTCTCGTCGAAGTTGTTTAATTTTACAAAACTTTTTACTTTTGAATTTGCAAAACTTGTTGATTTATGGTAATTAATAATATTTTGTCATTAAAATAAATAAAAATCGCGGTTTTTTCAACAAAGAAAGTAGATTACAGCGGAGCACAACTGATGGAAAATAAGCACATAGATATAAAGTTTCACTTTGTAAGAAACTTATTCAATGAAAATGTTATAGACTTGAAGTATATAAACACCAATTACATGGTGGCAGATATTTTAACAAAAAACTTACCCAAAGTTAAACATTTGCATTTTGTTAACCTAATGGGTTTAAAAAGTCAGAAATAACTATAAATCTTAGAAAACAATAAATTCTGTTGAGCGGAGATATGTTGAATAATCGGTTAAGTTATTCGTACAACAGGAATGTATTGGAAAAACTATAATGTTTAATCTTTATACAAATGTCACTATAAGAAACGTTTGATAAATATCTTATAACTGTATTGAAATTCCTAGTTGTTAAGTTTTACAAAATGAATTATTAATAAAGAGATCGTTGAATTGAAAACATCCCAACATAGGTTATGGGCCCAGTCGACAACTGAACTGGCCATAAATTCTAAAAGTATATAACCTCACTTCTGAAGGATATCTGGATCTGTGGCACAAATTGAAAAATTGTCTGGTGACAATTATGGTACTTGGGCAATCCAAATGAAAAGTTTGTTGGTGACCCAGGATTTGTGGTCTGCTATTGATATAAAAGCAGATGAAAAAGCGTCAGCGGATGGAAAAGCAAAGTGGGAACCTATCGATCAAAAGGCATTAGCTTCGATTATTTTAAGTGTAAAACCATCAGAGCTTTTGCACATTAAGCACTATAAGAAAGCGGAGTCTGCGTGGAATATTTTGGCTAATTTATATCAGGCGAAGGGACCTGGTAGAAAGGTAAATTTGTTTCAGAAACTGGTACGTTTTCGGTTTGATAATGAGCAGAGAATTTCTGAACAAATCAATAGATTTTGTACTATCATTGATGATCTCAAGGAAATAGATGTAACCATTTCTGACGACATGCAGAGCATATCATTCCTGTGTAGCCTACCAGAAGACACAGAAAATTTTGTGGTAGCCATTGAAGCACAAGAAACACTACCGAAGCTTGATACTCTAAAAATTAAAATTCTTGAAGAAGAGCACAGAAAAACAGAGAGGCAAGAAAAAGTTGACAACGTCTTTACTGTTAAAACACATGGCAAGGTATTTAAAAGCTACCAAAATCTCAACCAAGGTAATGAAAAATCTGATGTTAATCGTCGTCACAGAAATACAAGATGCTTTAATTGTGGGAAAAAAAGCCACATTAAATCACAATGCAAAAATGTAAGTACAAATTTCAATAGTAATAAATACGCTTCAGTAGCATTTAGCGCAAGTCGCGGCAATGTTAATAAGAGTGAAAAGAGCTGGATTCTTGACAGCGGCGCTTCTTCACATATGTGCAGAGAATATTCTGCTTTCATTAACATAAAAAATATAAAGCAGGATGTAAGTCCTGCGTGTGTTTCACACACATTAAGTTTTCTTGATCAAGTTTCAATTCAGCTGGGAAAGAGATAAAGAAAGGAATACATACTCTCCCTATCGCTCTCCCAGCTGAATTGAAACTTGATCAAGAAAACTTGATGTGTGTGAAACAGGACTTATTTTGGCCACTGGCAAAAGTGTAAAAGCAACAGGCATTTGTAATGTTAAAGTTAAATCAAAATATACGACCATCACACTCGTTAATGTTCTTTACATACCACAGCTGCATACAAACATATTATCGGTGAGTAAAATGTTAAGTAAGAAACTTGCAGTGAATTTTACCGGTGATAAAGCAGTGATTACGAAAAATGGCAGCACAATTTTTAAGGCAAATTTAAAGAATGGCATTTTTATTGCGAACTTCAGTCAAGAAGAGAAATTAATGATGATGAATGAAAACAAAATGACAAAACGTCAAATTTGGCATTCACGTTTTGGCCATCTAAATTTTAAAGATTTTCCAAAATTACAAAAGCTTAATATCGTAGACGGTATAGATACAAATTTTGATTGTGATGATTCGTGCACGATTTGCGGTCTGTGTAAAATAAAAAGTAAGCCATTTAAAACATATACAAGTGTACGCACCAAACGTTTGCTAGAAGTCATACATACGGATATTTATGCCCAATAAGAGTGAGTTCTTTGGGTGGTTCTGTATATTTTATCACTTTCACCAACGATTTTTCCAGGTACATGACCGTTTATTTTCTGAAGAAAAAGTCCGATGCATTGAGCGTTTTTAAAATATACAAAGCAATGAGTGAAAAGCAAACTGGCTTCAAAATACAGACCTTACGCAGTGACAACGATAAAGAATACATCAACAAAGATTTTTAGCAGTTTTTAGATAATCATGGAATTAAACGACAAAATACCGTAAGTTATACGCACCAGCAAAATGGAGTGGCCGAACGGGCAAATAGAACACTCACAGAAATGTCAAGATGTATGCTTGAAGAAAGCAAAGTTCCACAGTTTTTATGGGCAGAAGCAATAAATACATCTGCGTATATACGCAATCGTTGCCCAACAAAGTTACTTGGAAATGTAACACCGTTTGAAATTTGGAACGGTAGACGACCCAACGTCAAGTATTTTCGACGTTTTGGTTGTATTGCTGCAAGAGACGTAATTTTCCTCGAGAATAATTTTTTATGAATCAAAAACAGAGCGTAGTGATACAGATTTGTTTACATTTGAACTTAATGCCAATAATAAACTTAATGTTTACGAAACATATGAGGAACAAAGTGAAAACGAGTGTGATGAAGAGAAGGAGCATGAGCCTGATGAAAGGAAAAACGAAGATGATGATAAAGTTACCGAAAGACAAAGTTAGAAATGTGGATGATGGAGCACAGAGTTTAGAAAATAACGGTAAAAACGAAAGAAATAGTGGATCAGAAAGCAGCAACAATGATGACGAATTCGAGAGCGTCAATAAATTGTGGGACCTGGAAGGCCAAAAAGTAATCGAACAGGAAAACCAGGTAGGCCAAGAAAAATTTATAACTCTATTAATCAGGCCTGTCACAGAAATCAATTTCGATCGAAAGTGGAATTGATTCCCTATTTTATTATTTTATTTATTCAATCAAGAAAGTTTTAAATTTGCTTTTGTACTATCAGATATAAAAAATGCAAATTCGATCTTGAAATTAAAAGTGGTTTCATTCCGAAAAACCATTTCGTTTTTTGTTTTCTGGAGAAGCAAAATACGGAATCAATTCCACTTTCGATCGAAATTGATTTCTGTGACAGGCCTGAATATGATGCAAGCCACTAAGGAAAATATTATGATACCACTGACCGTTGATCAGGCTTTAAGTAGTAAAAACTCTAAAGAATGGCTAGAAGCCATGAAAAACGAATATCAATCTCTTTTAAATAAAAATACCTGGACACTTACTAATTTCCTAAAAGGTCAAAAGGCCATTAAGGCTAGACTAGTTGCCAAAGGGTGTTCCCAAAAATACGGCATGAATTATAAAGATACGTTTTCTCCTGTTCTAAAGTATTCTACCATTCGCTTGCTATTAGCAATTGCTGTTGAAGAAGACATGTATTTACATCAGATGGATGTTTGCACCGCATACTTAAACGGTGACTTGAAGGAGGAAGTATTCATGTCTCAGCCTGAACATTTTATTGATCCCAATAAAAAGGAACTAGTCTTAAAGTTAAATAAAGCCATTTACGGGTTGAAACAGGCGCGCAGGGAGTGGAACGCGAAATTAGATGGAGTCTTAAGGGCATATGCGTTTGAATCGTGCGTAACGGAACCATGCCTTTATAAATACAACAAAGGTGGTTGTATTGATCTGGTTGGCATTTACGTTGATGACATTATCATTGCCAGCAGATCAATAAATAACATAAATGCCATAAATCAGTACTTACAAGCAAACTTTGAATGCATTGATAAAGGCCCTCTTCAATATTTTTTGGGCATGCAGGTTGAGCGCGATGGTTGTATGGGTAATATTTATTTATCTCAAAAACAATATATTAAAAATTTGTTACAGCGTCATAAATTCGAAACATGTAGACCTTCTTTAACGCCATTAGGTACTGGTTTTCAAGGTTATTGCAACAACAAAGATTGTAATCGAGTCGATCCAACCGTATATCAAGGTATTGTAGGCGAGTTAATGTATATTGCCATTTGCACCAGACCCGACATTAGTCATTCAATTTTAAAACTTGCGCAATATAACTACGACCCTCACAGCGAACATCAAGCAGGTCTTAAGCACGTAATGTCGATTACAATCGACTTCAAGTTATATTATCATAAAACCGGGAACCCTATTGAAGGATTTGTTGACGCGGACTGGGGAAGCAATGTACTAGACCGAAAATCATTCACAGGATCTGTTTATTTATTAGCTGGTTGCGTTTTTAGTTGGGAGTCGAAGAAACAGAGATGCGTAGCGTTGAGTAGCACTGAAGCCGAGTATGTGGCTTTAGCGACAGCAGCAAAGGAAGCCGTCTATTTAAGGAAATTGGTTTAGTGAATTCCAAGGCTCCTACAGTTATTAACAGTGACAACTTGAGTGCTCAACAGATAGCAAGAAACCATACTCATCATGCAGCCAGTAAACAAGATCTTTATTACTTTACTTTAGTGAATTACAATACAACAAGACTTAGTCTTATTTAACAGTACTGCTAATACAATGGCATGTGTTTTTTTTTTGGCATTATCTCATAAATTTAACAAATATTAAATAAATATTAAATAAATAAATAAATAAAATAAATTTAATAAATTTTAATAATAATTAGAATATACATAAAATTCAATATAGTAAGGGGAATAAGTTACCGCTTTTATTTAACTAAAATGTGAAAATATTGCGAAGTTAAAGTGCTTAGCATTGCTTAAAATTTGTATATTAAGTGGGAGTTCGTTCCAGAGACGAATGGCATTTACGAAGAAGTGTCTTTCTGATATTAGTTTTCGGTATCGAATGGAGTTTATTCTGAGACCTCTGTTTGATCTTGAAAATGTTATTTTCTTGTAGAGATACTCAGGTTGTTTACTATAGACAATTTTATGTAAGAATAACAGAGTGCGACATTTTAGCAGATTTCCAAAAGATACTTTATAAATTTGATTAGAAAACTGTGAGATTCTACTATATCTGGTACGCCCATATATATATCTAGCCACGTTATTAAATGTTACTTTGAGCTTATTCTGGCATAGTGAATCGCAGCTGGAAAATATTTCACAACCGTAGAGAAGAGTCGGCAGTAAGTATGTCTTAGCAAGAAGCATGCGTATATGAAATGGTGTAAAATATTGCGTGATCCAAAGATTTCTTAACATAGAAAAAGTTTTTCCACATACGGCATTTACGTGATTTGTCCATGTTAATTTATTGTTCATTATAATTCCAAGATTTTTGGCAGTATCAACCAGTTCAATTATCGATTGCCCAATGTGTATCGGTGATAGGTTTGATCGTACATAGTTGCTTTTACTTATTAACAGTGCCTTGGATTTCTTTACGTTTAAACAAAGACCATTTGCCGAAGCCCATCTATACACGTTGTCAAGATCATGGTTTACTTTTCTAATACATTCATTGATTTCGGATGGCAGACAGCTAATGAAGAGTTGTACATCGTCAGCGTACATATGTATTCCGCAGTAACGTAGTCTAGATGGCAAGTCGTTACAATAAATTGTATATAGTAATGGGCCAAGAATAGAGCCTTGCGGTACACCTCTTGGTGTTAAGCAAATATCTGATTTTTCAGATCCAAAATACACGATCTGGCTTCTGTTTCGAAGGTATGACGAAATCAGTTTCACAGCAGTGTTTGAGAAATGACACATGTGTTTTAATTTCTGGCAAAGTACAGTGTGCTCGACAGTATCAAATGCCTTGGAGTGATCAAGTAGAACTAACAATGATATCATGTCGTTATCCATCCTTGAGCGTAATTCCTCACAAACATCAATGAGCGTAGATATGCAGCTATGATTTGGTCTGAAACCAGATTGCCGATCAGATAGTATAGACCTATCGTATAAGTGTTTAGACATCTGCGCATGGATTAATTTTTCAAACACTTTTGATAAATAGGGGCAGTATTGCAATTGGCAGATAATTTTTGTCCGGCTTTTGGACAGGTATGATTTTTGCTTGCTTCCATATTAATGGGAAAGTTGAAGTTGTTATTATAGTGTTCATCAGGTGTGTTAATTGCGGAAGTATATATGGCACTATAAGCTTTATAAACTTAGGATGAATGCCATCATGTCCAACCGAATCCGACTTTATGTCAATAATAGACTTTAGGACATTTTCCTGGGTAACGTTGCTGAACTCAAATCCTAACTGGTGTTCATGATTTGTAGCGCTAGCAATACAAAAAGCATTAGCAGAATTATAATACGTAGTGTTTGCGTCTGGCATTGGTACACTTGAAAACTCTATATTTAATTGGTTTACGTCGATTGTATTCTCATCGCGCGTGCAATTTTTCCCAATACCCATCAAGCGAATTTCCTTCCATTTTTTCTTTGAGCAAGTAGCTGATTGAAATTTTTCTTCAAAGTATTTGCTCTTTGCAGCTCTGATTTTTATGTTCACATTTCTTCTGCAAATCTTGAAGATATCATGCAGTTCACTGGTTTTAAACCTCTTCCATCTTTCATATGCTTTATTTCTGTAATCTATCAAGATTTTAATATCGTTTGAAAACCACGGATTGTCTACCTTTAGCCTTTTGGTCTTAACCAGGATATATTTTTCGTATAAATATAGTATGTTACAATGTAAGAACTCTGCCTGTTCATCACAAGTTGGCATTTGAAAAGATTGACTCCAGGGAATTGTTGCTAGTTCACTTTCCAGTGATTCAAGATCTATATTTTTAAAATCCCTAAAAGTTGTATTTTGTTCTTCTGCGGTTGTCTGAAAATCATAAGACATAAATATTAGATCATGTTTGGAAAAAACAGAGGCAGAAAGTTGATCAAACAACAGCATACGGGAAGGATTATCAACAAAACATAAGTCAAGTAGAGTACTTGCAGTGGTTGTAAAATGTGTTGGTGTTGTGGTGTTAATCAGAGTTAAACCAATGGCACTCATTTCATCTTTCAAGGATTTATCTATTAAAATATTAGAGTTAAAATCACCAATTAAGACTACATCAGTATAACCCACTAATTCTGTTATTTGGTCTGTATACTGTACCCAGTAGTAATTTTTGGTTGTTATTAAATATCTCAAGAAATAAATATTCTGTCATTTGAGTATTTAAGGATGGTCCATCATTATCCGATGTTTTAAGTTTCACTCTACATGCAATGGATGATTTTACGTAGATTGCTACTCCTCCAGCATTCGTAAATCTATCTGACCGAAAAAGTCGATATCCTCTTAACTTGTACTTGTTATCGTGAGTATCAATGCGAAACCAAGTTTCAGAGATACAGATGATGTCAATTCCAGATCTATCAAAAATATAGCTAAATTCGTCTATTTTCTTGTTCAAACTTTGAGCGTTGAAGTGGCAAATGCTTAGGCCAGAAGTTCTGTTAGACAGTATCTTTATCATAGTGTAGAGGTTTTCTCTGGAATTAACTCTTCCGATATTATCAGCTTCTAACATCATATTGTATGATAAATATTATAAAAGCAATGCTAGCAAAAATATCGATTATTTTATGTTTATGACCGATAAGAATTATAAATCTAGCGGTAAAAATGGCATCATCGTACAATTTAAGGCATAATATATAAAATCTTAATATAAAAACAAAAATTATAAAAACAAAAATTATGTAAAAATTGTTATAAGATATCTTAACTTCAGTCAAAAAGTTAACATTACGACCTTCCGCATTACTCGCATCATTATTTGGTGAACGAAACATCTGATGTAAAATTTTTAGTTCATTTATACATATCGGATCGCCCTCTCCCAATTTTTTTATGTAAACGAGACCTCTATTTGTGAATGCAGCTGATATTGTTCCATTCTTTTTCAGTCGATGAGCTTGAAGAAAGATGCGGTGATTTTCCGGTGTAAGGTTTTCATTTACATAAAACGGAACTGAGCTATCAAACCCAATGACATTTAGACGTAAAAGACTTTTAGCTGCTTTTATATAGGAAGTTATTGATTTTAAAACAAAGTTCCTATCATACGGGCATTTGAACTTAATAATTACAGCAGTATCAGGAATATTATTTTTAAACTTTCTATTGGTTTTGTTGTTTTTAACACGAAATATTGCTTTAGTATTTGGCGGGTTTATGTTAATAGCCTGACAGAGTTTTAAATACATATCAAAAAGATTTTCATTATGACTATAAGGAATACCATTTATGCGAATATCTGTTGATACTATTGAGTTTTCTTGCTTTCTTGTGTGTTTTTTTTTGAGTTTCAATTTCATCTTTAAATATTTCATTTTCATTTATGAGTGCTATTATTTTCTCCGATGCTGTATTCTTTATTTCCTGAACTGTCGATTCAAGACTTAATACTCTTGTTGTTAAATTGTTTAAGTCACTCATTGCAATGTTTAACCTTTTATCTATCTCACTTAATAAACGATCTTCACACTCACGAAACATAGCTTGTATGGTTGTTTGCAATTGTTGAGTTAGTTTTTCAAAGCGCCTATCCATGACTTGTATAAGCTTGAGTGGAGAGCTTGAATTCGTCGAATAAAGAGAATAAGAGTTTGTAGAACTATGAGCTTTAGGAGTATTTTCAATTAAAGAGGTCTGGATAACCTCCTTTAATCGTTTTGGCGCGGGAGCTGTTGTTGATTTATCCATAATATTTGATGAAACCTGTTTTTTCTGTTTTTGTTGTTTTATGGTTTTTTTATTAGTGTTTTTATTCTGACTTCTCAGTTTATAAGCATACATTAGAGTTCAGATTATTTCTTTTGTTTTTCTTTTTATATGTTGAGTTAATTGTATTCTGTTTTACGTTCTTCTCGTCGAAGTTGTTTAATTTTACAAAACTTTTTACTTTTGAATTTGCAAAACTTGTTGATTTATGGTAATTAATAATATTTTGTCATTAAAATAAATAAAAATCGCGGGTTTTTCAACAAAGAAAGTAGATTACAGCGGAGCACAACTGATGGAAAATAAGCACATAGATATAAAGTTTCACTTTGTAAGAAACTTATTCAATGAAAATGTTATAGACTTGAAGTATATAAACACCAATTACATGGTGGCAGATATTTTAACAAAAAACTTACCCAAAGTTAAACATTTGCATTTTGTTAACCTAATGGGTTTAAAAAGTCAGAAATAACTATAAATCTTAGAAAACAATAAATTCTGTTGAGCGGAGATATGTTGAATAATCGGTTAAGTTATTTGTACAACAGGAATGTATTGGAAAAACTATAATGTTTAATCTTTATACAAATGTCACTATAAGAAACGTTTGATAAATATCTTATAACTGTATTGAAATTCCTAGTTGTTAAGTTTTACAAAATGAATTATTAATAAAGAGATCGTTGAATTGAAAACATCCCAACATAGGTTATGGGCCCAGTCGACAACTGAACTGGCCATAAATTCTAAAAGTATATAACCTCACTTCTGAAGGATATCTGGATCTGTGGCACAAATTGAAAAATTGTCTGGTGACAATTATGGTACTTGGGCAATCCAAATGAAAAGTTTGTTGGTGACCCAGGATTTGTGGTCTGCTATTGATATAAAAGCAGATGAAAAAGCGTCAGCGGATGGAAAAGCAAAGTGGGAACCTATCGATCAAAAGGCATTAGCTTCGATTATTTTAAGTGTAAAACCATCAGAGCTTTTGCACATTAAGCACTATAAGAAAGCGGAGTCTGCGTGGAATATTTTGGCTAATTTATATCAGGCGAAGGGACCTGGTAGAAAGGTAAATTTGTTTCAGAAACTGGTACGTTTTCGGTTTGATAATGAGCAGAGAATTTCTGAACAAATCAATAGATTTTGTACTATCATTGATGATCTCAAGGAAATAGATGTAACCATTTCTGACGACATGCAGAGCATATCATTCCTGTGTAGCCGTGCGTAAGTTATACGCACCAGCAAAATGGAGTGGCCGAACGGGCAAATAGAACACTCACAGAAATGTCAAGATGTATGCTTGAAGAAAGCAAAGTTCCACAGTTTTTATGGGCAGAAGCAATAAATACATCTGCGTATATACGCAATCGTTGCCCAACAAAGTTACTTGGAAATGTAACACCGTTTGAAATTTGGAACGGTAATGTGCTTTTGCACATTAAGCACTATAAGAAAGCGGAGTCTGCGTGGAATATTTTGGCTAATTTATATCAGGCGAAGGGACCTGGTAGAAAGGTAAATTTGTTTCAGAAACTGGTACGTTTTCGGTTTGATAATGAGCAGAGAATTTCTGAACAAATCAATAGATTTTGTACTATCATTGATGATCTCAAGGAAATAGATGTAACCATTTCTGACGACATGCAGAGCATATCATTCCTGTGTAGCCTACCAGAAGACACAGAAAATTTTGTGGTAGCCATTGAAGCACAAGAAACACTACCGAAGCTTGATACTCTAAAAATTAAAATTCTTGAAGAAGAGCACAGAAAAACAGAGAGGCAAGAAAAAGTTGACAACGTCTTTACTGTTAAAACACATGGCAAGGTATTTAAAAGCTACCAAAATCTCAACCAAGGTAATGAAAAATCTGATGTTAATCGTCGTCACAGAAATACAAGATGCTTTAATTGTGGGAAAAAAAGCCACATTAAATCACAATGCAAAAATGTAAGTACAAATTTCAATAGTAATAAATACGCTTCAGTAGCATTTAGCGCAAGTCGCGGCAATGTTAATAAGAGTGAAAAGAGCTGGATTCTTGACAGCGGCGCTTCTTCACATATGTGCAGAGAATATTCTGCTTTCATTAACATAAAAAATATAAAGCAGGATGTAAGTCCTGCGTGTGTTTCACACACATTAAGTTTTCTTGATCAAGTTTCAATTCAGCTGGGAAAGAGATAAAGAAAAGAATACATACTCTCCCTATCGCTCTCCCAGCTGAATTGAAACTTGATCAAGAAAACTTGATGTGTGTGAAACAGGACTTATTTTGGCCACTGGCAAAAGTGTAAAAGCAACAGGCATTTGTAATGTTAAAGTTAAATCAAAATATACGACCATCACACTCGTTAATGTTCTTTACATACCACAGCTGCATACAAACATATTATCGGTGAGTAAAATGTTAAGTAAGAAACTTGCAGTGAATTTTACCGGTGATAAAGCAGTGATTACGAAAAATGGCAGCACAATTTTTAAGGCAAATTTAAAGAATGGCATTTTTATTGCGAACTTCAGTCAAGAAGAGAAATTAATGATGATGAATGAAAACAAAATGACAAAACGTCAAATTTGGCATTCACGTTTTGGCCATCTAAATTTTAAAGATTTTCCAAAATTACAAAAGCTTAATATCGTAGACGGTATAGATACAAATTTTGATTGTGATGATTCGTGCACGATTTGCGGTCTGTGTAAAATAAAAAGTAAGCCATTTAAAACATATACAAGTGTACGCACCAAACGTTTGCTAGAAGTCATACATACGGATATTTATGCCCAATAAGAGTGAGTTCTTTGGGTGGTTCTGTATATTTTATCACTTTCACCAACGATTTTTCCAGGTACATGACCGTTTATTTTCTGAAGAAAAAGTCCGATGCATTGAGCGTTTTTAAAATATACAAAGCAATGAGTGAAAAGCAAACTGGCTTCAAAATACAGACCTTACGCAGTGACAACGATAAAGAATACATCAACAAAGATTTTTAGCAGTTTTTAGATAATCATGGAATTAAACGACAAAATACCGTAAGTTATACGCACCAGCAAAATGGAGTGGCCGAACGGGCAAATAGAACACTCACAGAAATGTCAAGATGTATGCTTGAAGAAAGCAAAGTTCCACAGTTTTTATGGGCAGAAGCAATAAATACATCTGCGTATATACGCAATCGTTGCCCAACAAAGTTACTTGGAAATGTAACACCGTTTGAAATTTGGAACGGTAGACGACCCAACGTCAAGTATTTTCGACGTTTTGGTTGTATTGCTGCAAGAGACGTAATTTTCCTCGAGAATAATTTTTTATGAATCAAAAACAGAGCGTAGTGATACAGATTTGTTTACATTTGAACTTAATGCCAATAATAAACTTAATGTTTACGAAACATATGAGGAACAAAGTGAAAACGAGTGTGATGAAGAGAAGGAGCATGAGCCTGATGAAAGGAAAAACGAAGATGATGATAAAGTTACCGAAAGACAAAGTTAGAAATGTGGATGATGGAGCACAGAGTTTAGAAAATAACGGTAAAAACGAAAGAAATAGTGGATCAGAAAGCAGCAACAATGATGACGAATTCGAGAGCGTCAATAAATTGTGGGACCTGGAAGGCCAAAAAGTAATCGAACAGGAAAACCAGGTAGGCCAAGAAAAATTTATAACTCTATTAATCAGGCCTGTCACAGAAATCAATTTCGATCGAAAGTGGAATTGATTCCCTATTTTATTATTTTATTTATTCAATCAAGAAAGTTTTAAATTTGCTTTTGTACTATCAGATATAAAAAATGCAAATTCGATCTTGAAATTAAAAGTGGTTTCATTCCGAAAAACCATTTCGTTTTTTGTTTTCTGGAGAAGCAAAATACGGAATCAATTCCACTTTCGATCGAAATTGATTTCTGTGACAGGCCTGAATATGATGCAAGCCACTAAGGAAAATATTATGATACCACTGACCGTTGATCAGGCTTTAAGTAGTAAAAACTCTAAAGAATGGCTAGAAGCCATGAAAAACGAATATCAATCTCTTTTAAATAAAAATACCTGGACACTTACTAATTTCCTAAAAGGTCAAAAGGCCATTAAGGCTAGACTAGTTGCCAAAGGGTGTTCCCAAAAATACGGCATGAATTATAAAGATACGTTTTCTCCTGTTCTAAAGTATTCTACCATTCGCTTGCTATTAGCAATTGCTGTTGAAGAAGACATGTATTTACATCAGATGGATGTTTGCACCGCATACTTAAACGGTGACTTGAAGGAGGAAGTATTCATGTCTCAGCCTGAACATTTTATTGATCCCAATAAAAAGGAACTAGTCTTAAAGTTAAATAAAGCCATTTACGGGTTGAAACAGGCGCGCAGGGAGTGGAACGCGAAATTAGATGGAGTCTTAAGGGCATATGCGTTTGAATCGTGCGTAACGGAACCATGCCTTTATAAATACAACAAAGGTGGTTGTATTGATCTGGTTGGCATTTACGTTGATGACATTATCATTGCCAGCAGATCAATAAATAACATAAATGCCATAAATCAGTACTTACAAGCAAACTTTGAATGCATTGATAAAGGCCCTCTTCAATATTTTTTGGGCATGCAGGTTGAGCGCGATGGTTGTATGGGTAATATTTATTTATCTCAAAAACAATATATTAAAAATTTGTTACAGCGTCATAAATTCGAAACATGTAGACCTTCTTTAACGCCATTAGGTACTGGTTTTCAAGGTTATTGCAACAACAAAGATTGTAATCGAGTCGATCCAACCGTATATCAAGGTATTGTAGGC
Source organism: Germaria angustata (assembly GCA_963681545.1). Taxonomy (NCBI): domain Eukaryota; kingdom Metazoa; phylum Arthropoda; class Insecta; order Diptera; family Tachinidae; genus Germaria; species Germaria angustata. The sequence continues at coordinate 74,031,914 of OY812999.1, read as the reverse complement.
GAGTTAATGTATATTGCCATTTGCACCAGACCCGACATTAGTCATTCAATTTTAAAACTTGCGCAATATAACTACGACCCTCACAGCGAACATCAAGCAGGTCTTAAGCACGTAATGTCGATTACAATCGACTTCAAGTTATATTATCATAAAACCGGGAACCCTATTGAAGGATTTGTTGACGCGGACTGGGGAAGCAATGTACTAGACCGAAAATCATTCACAGGATCTGTTTATTTATTAGCTGGTTGCGTTTTTAGTTGGGAGTCGAAGAAACAGAGATGCGTAGCGTTGAGTAGCACTGAAGCCGAGTATGTGGCTTTAGCGACAGCAGCAAAGGAAGCCGTCTATTTAAGGAAATTGGTTTAGTGAATTCCAAGGCTCCTACAGTTATTAACAGTGACAACTTGAGTGCTCAACAGATAGCAAGAAACCATACTCATCATGCAGCCAGTAAACAAGATCTTTATTACTTTACTTTAGTGAATTACAATACAACAAGACTTAGTCTTATTTAACAGTACTGCTAATACAATGGCATGTGTTTTTTTTTTTTTGGCATTATCTCATAAATTTAACAAATATTAAATAAATATTAAATAAATAAATAAATAAAATAAATTTAATAAATTTTAATAATAATTAGAATATACATAAAATTCAATATAGTAAGGGGAATAAGTTACCGCTTTTATTTAACTAAAATGTGAAAATATTGCGAAGTTAAAGTGCTTAGCATTGCTTAAAATTTGTATATTAAGTGGGAGTTCGTTCCAGAGACGAATGGCATTTACGAAGAAGTGTCTTTCTGATATTAGTTTTCGGTATCGAATGGAGTTTATTCTGAGACCTCTGTTTGATCTTGAAAATGTTATTCTCTTGTAGAGATACTCAGGTTGTTTACTATAGACAATTTTATGTAAGAATAACAGAGTGCGACATTTTAGCAGATTTCCAAAAGATACTTTATAAATTTGATTAGAAAACTGTGAGATTCTACTATATCTGGTACGCCCATATATATATCTAGCCACGTTATTAAATGTTACTTTGAGCTTATTCTGGCATAGTGAATCGCAGCTGGAAAATATTTCACAACCGTAGAGAAGAGTCGGCAGTAAGTATGTCTTAGCAAGAAGCATGCGTATATGAAATGGTGTAAAATATTGCGTGATCCAAAGATTTCTTAACATAGAAAAAGTTTTTCCACATACGGCATTTACGTGATTTGTCCATGTTAATTTATTGTTCATTATAATTCCAAGATTTTTGGCAGTATCAACCAGTTCAATTATCGATTGCCCAATGTGTATCGGTGATAGGTTTGATCGTACATAGTTGCTTTTACTTATTAACAGTGCCTTGGATTTCTTTACGTTTAAACAAAGACCATTTGCCGAAGCCCATCTATACACGTTGTCAAGATCATGGTTTACTTTTCTAATACATTCATTGATTTCGGATGGCAGACAGCTAATGAAGAGTTGTACATCGTCAGCGTACATATGTATTCCGCAGTAACGTAGTCTAGATGGCAAGTCGTTACAATAAATTGTATATAGTAATGGGCCAAGAATAGAGCCTTGCGGTACACCTCTTGGTGTTAAGCAAATATCTGATTTTTCAGATCCAAAATACACGATCTGGCTTCTGTTTCGAAGGTATGACGAAATCAGTTTCACAGCAGTGTTTGAGAAATGACACATGTGTTTTAATTTCTGGCAAAGTACAGTGTGCTCGACAGTATCAAATGCCTTGGAGTGATCAAGTAGAACTAACAATGATATCATGTCGTTATCCATCCTTGAGCGTAATTCCTCACAAACATCAATGAGCGTAGATATGCAGCTATGATTTGGTCTGAAACCAGATTGCCGATCAGATAGTATAGACCTATCGTATAAGTGTTTAGACATCTGCGCATGGATTAATTTTTCAAACACTTTTGATAAATAGGGGCAGTATTGCAATTGGCAGATAATTTTTGTCCGGCTTTTGGACAGGTATGATTTTTGCTTGCTTCCATATTAATGGGAAAGTTGAAGTTGTTATTATAGTGTTCATCAGGTGTGTTAATTGCGGAAGTATATATGGTACTATAAGCTTTATAAACTTAGGATGAATGCCATCATGTCCAACCGAATCCGACTTTATGTCAATAATAGACTTTAGGACATTTTCCTGGGTAACGTTGCTGAACTCAAATCCTAACTGGTGTTCATGATTTGTAGCGCTAGCAATACAAAAAGCATTAGCAGAATTATAATACGTAGTGTTTTCGTCTGGCATTGGTACACTTGAAAACTCTATATTTAATTGGTTTACGTCGATTGTATTCTCATCGCGCGTGCAATTTTTCCCAATACCCATCAAGCGAATTTCCTTCCATTTTTTCTTTGAGCAAGTAGCTGATTGAAATTTTTCTTCAAAGTATTTGCTCTTTGCAGCTCTGATTTTTATGTTCACATTTCTTCTGCAAATCTTTAAGATATCATGCAGTTCACTGGTTTTAAACCTCTTCCATCTTTCATATGCTTTATTTCTGTCATCTATCAAGATTTTAATATCGTTTGAAAACCACGGATTGTCTACCTTTAGCCTTTTGGTCTTAACCAGGATATATTTTTCGTATAAATATAGTATGTTACAATGTAAGAACTCTGCCTGTTCATCACAAGTTGGCATTTGAAAAGATTGACTCCAGGGAATTGTTGCTAGTTCACTTTCCAGTGATTCAAGATCTATATTTTTAAAATCCCTAAAAGTTATATTTTGTTCTTGTGCGGTTGTCTGAAAATCATAAGACATAAATATTAGATCATGTTTGGAAAAAACAGAGGCAGAAAGTTGATCAAACAACAGCATACGGGAAGGATTATCAACAAAACATAAGTCAAGTAGAGTACTTGCAGTGGTTGTAAAATGTGTTGGTGTTGTGGTGTTAATCAGAATTAAACCAATGGCACTCATTTCGTCTTTCAAGGATTTATCTATTAAAATATTAGAGTTAAAATCACCAATTAAGACTACATCAGTATAACCCAAACTAAGCTCATATAATGTCTCTAGTAATGGCTTGACACTAATTCTGTTATTTGGTCTGTATACTGTACCCAGTAGTAATTTTTGGTTGTTATTAAATATCTCAAGAAATAAATATTCTGTCATTTGAGTATTTAAGGATGGTCCATCATTATCCGATGTTTTAAGTTTCACTCTACATGCAATGGATGATTTTACGTAGATTGCTACTCCTCCAGCATTCGTAAATCTATCTGACCGAAAAAGTCGATATCCTCTTAACTTGTACTTGTTATCGTGAGTATCAATGCGAAACCAAGTTTCAGAGATACAGATGATGTCAATTCCAGATCTATCAAAAATATAGCTAAATTCGTCTATTTTCTTGTTCAATCTTTGAGCGTTGAAGTGGCAAATGCTTAGGCCAGAAGTTCTGTTAGACAGTATCTTTATCATAGTGTAGAGGTTTTCTCTGGAATTAACTCTTCCGATATTATCAGCTTCTAACATCATATTGTATGATAAATATTATAAAAGCAATGCTAGCAAAAATATCGATTATTTTATGTTTATGACCGATAAGAATTATAAATCTAGCGGTAAAAATGGCATCATCGTACAATTTAAGGCATAATATATAAAATCTTAATATAAAAACAAAAATTATAAAAACAAAAATTATGTAAAAATTGTTATAAGATATCTTAACTTCAGTCAAAAAGTTAACATTACGACCTTCCGCATTACTCGCATCATTATTTGGTGAACGAAACATCTGATGTAAAATTTTTAGTTCATTTATACATATCGGATCGCCCTCTCCCAATTTTTTTATGTAAACGAGACCTCTATTTGTGAATGCAGCTGATATTGTTCCATTCTTTTTCAGTCGATGAGCTTGAAGAAAGATGCGGTGATTTTCCGGTGTAAGGTTTTCATTTACATAAAACGGAACTGAGCTATCAAACCCAATGACATTTAGACGTAAAAGACTTTTAGCTGCTTTTATATAGGAAGTTATTGATTTTAAAACAAAGTTCCTATCATACGGGCATTTGAACTTAATAATTACAGCAGTATCAGGAATATTATTTTTAAACTTTCTATTGGTTTTGTTGTTTTTAACACGAAATACTGCTTTAGTATTTGGCGGGTTTATGTTAATAGCCTGACAGAGTTTTAAATACATATCAAAAAGATTTTCATTATGACTATAAGGAATACCATTTATGCGAATATCTGTTGATACTATTGAGTTTTCTTGCTTTCTTGTGTGTTTTTTTTTGAGTTTCAATTTCATCTTTAAATATTTCATTTTCATTTATGAGTGCTATTATTTTCTCCGATGCTGTATTCTTTATTTCCTGAACTGTCGATTCAAGACTTAATACTCTTGTTGTTAAATTGTTTAAGTCACTCATTGCAATGTTTAACCTTTTATCTATCTCACTTAATAAACGATCTTCACACTCACGAAACATAGCTTGTATGGTTGTTTGCAATTGTTGAGTTAGTTTTTCAAAGCGCCTATCCATGACTTGTATAAGCTTGAGTGGAGAGCTTGAATTCGTCGAATAAAGAGAATAAGAGTTTGTAGAACTATGAGCTTTAGGAGTATTTTCAATTAAAGAGGTCTGGATAACCTCCTTTAATCGTTTTGGCGCGGGAGCTGTTGTTGATTTATCCATAATATTTGATGAAACCTGTTTTTTCTGTTTTTGTTGTTTTATGGTTTTTTTATTAGTGTTTTTATTCTGACTTCTCAGTTTATAAGCATACATTAGAGTTCAGATTATTTCTTTTGTTTTTCTTTTTATATGTTGAGTTAATTGTATTCTGTTTTACGTTCTTCTCGTCGAAGTTGTTTAATTTTACAAAACTTTTTACTTTTGAATTTGCAAAACTTGTTGATTTATGGTAATTAATAATATTTTGTCATTAAAATAAATAAAAATCGCGGGTTTTTCAACAAAGAAAGTAGATTACAGCGGAGCACAACTGATGGAAAATAAGCACATAGATATAAAGTTTCACTTTGTAAGAAACTTATTCAATGAAAATGTTATAGACTTGAAGTATATAAACACCAATTACATGGTGGCAGATATTTTAACAAAAAACTTACCCAAAGTTAAACATTTGCATTTTGTTAACCTAATGGGTTTAAAAAGTCAGAAATAACTATAAATCTTAGAAAACAATAAATTCTGTTGAGCGGAGATATGTTGAATAATCGGTTAAGTTATTCGTACAACAGGAATGTATTGGAAAAACTATAATGTTTAATCTTTATACAAATGTCACTATAAGAAACGTTTGATAAATATCTTATAACTGTATTGAAATTCCTAGTTGTTAAGTTTTACAAAATGAATTATTAATAAAGAGATCGTTGAATTGAAAACATCCCAACATAGGTTATGGGCCCAGTCGACAACTGAACTGGCCATAAATTCTAAAAGTATATAACCTCACTTCTGAAGGATATCTGGATCTGTGGCACAAATTGAAAAATTGTCTGGTGACAATTATGGTACTTGGGCAATCCAAATGAAAAGTTTGTTGGTGACCCAGGATTTGTGGTCTGCTATTGATATAAAAGCAGATGAAAAAGCGTCAGCGGATGGAAAAGCAAAGTGGGAACCTATCGATCAAAAGGCATTAGCTTCGATTATTTTAAGTGTAAAACCATCAGAGCTTTTGCACATTAAGCACTATAAGAAAGCGGAGTCTGCGTGGAATATTTTGGCTAATTTATATCAGGCGAAGGGACCTGGTAGAAAGGTAAATTTGTTTCAGAAACTGGTACGTTTTCGGTTTGATAATGAGCAGAGAATTTCTGAACAAATCAATAGATTTTGTACTATCATTGATGATCTCAAGGAAATAGATGTAACCATTTCTGACGACATGCAGAGCATATCATTCCTGTGTAGCCGTGCGTAAGTTATACGCACCAGCAAAATGGAGTGGCCGAACGGGCAAATAGAACACTCACAGAAATGTCAAGATGTATGCTTGAAGAAAGCAAAGTTCCACAGTTTTTATGGGCAGAAGCAATAAATACATCTGCGTATATACGCAATCGTTGCCCAACAAAGTTACTTGGAAATGTAACACCGTTTGAAATTTGGAACGGTAATGTGCTTTTGCACATTAAGCACTATAAGAAAGCGGAGTCTGCGTGGAATATTTTGGCTAATTTATATCAGGCGAAGGGACCTGGTAGAAAGGTAAATTTGTTTCAGAAACTGGTACGTTTTCGGTTTGATAATGAGCAGAGAATTTCTGAACAAATCAATAGATTTTGTACTATCATTGATGATCTCAAGGAAATAGATGTAACCATTTCTGACGACATGCAGAGCATATCATTCCTGTGTAGCCTACCAGAAGACACAGAAAATTTTGTGGTAGCCATTGAAGCACAAGAAACACTACCGAAGCTTGATACTCTAAAAATTAAAATTCTTGAAGAAGAGCACAGAAAAACAGAGAGGCAAGAAAAAGTTGACAACGTCTTTACTGTTAAAACACATGGCAAGGTATTTAAAAGCTACCAAAATCTCAACCAAGGTAATGAAAAATCTGATGTTAATCGTCGTCACAGAAATACAAGATGCTTTAATTGTGGGAAAAAAAGCCACATTAAATCACAATGCAAAAATGTAAGTACAAATTTCAATAGTAATAAATACGCTTCAGTAGCATTTAGCGCAAGTCGCGGCAATGTTAATAAGAGTGAAAAGAGCTGGATTCTTGACAGCGGCGCTTCTTCACATATGTGCAGAGAATATTCTGCTTTCATTAACATAAAAAATATAAAGCAGGATGTAAGTCCTGCGTGTGTTTCACACACATTAAGTTTTCTTGATCAAGTTTCAATTCAGCTGGGAAAGAGATAAAGAAAAGAATACATACTCTCCCTATCGCTCTCCCAGCTGAATTGAAACTTGATCAAGAAAACTTGATGTGTGTGAAACAGGACTTATTTTGGCCACTGGCAAAAGTGTAAAAGCAACAGGCATTTGTAATGTTAAAGTTAAATCAAAATATACGACCATCACACTCGTTAATGTTCTTTACATACCACAGCTGCATACAAACATATTATCGGTGAGTAAAATGTTAAGTAAGAAACTTGCAGTGAATTTTACCGGTGATAAAGCAGTGATTACGAAAAATGGCAGCACAATTTTTAAGGCAAATTTAAAGAATGGCATTTTTATTGCGAACTTCAGTCAAGAAGAGAAATTAATGATGATGAATGAAAACAAAATGACAAAACGTCAAATTTGGCATTCACGTTTTGGCCATCTAAATTTTAAAGATTTTCCAAAATTACAAAAGCTTAATATCGTAGACGGTATAGATACAAATTTTGATTGTGATGATTCGTGCACGATTTGCGGTCTGTGTAAAATAAAAAGTAAGCCATTTAAAACATATACAAGTGTACGCACCAAACGTTTGCTAGAAGTCATACATACGGATATTTATGCCCAATAAGAGTGAGTTCTTTGGGTGGTTCTGTATATTTTATCACTTTCACCAACGATTTTTCCAGGTACATGACCGTTTATTTTCTGAAGAAAAAGTCCGATGCATTGAGCGTTTTTAAAATATACAAAGCAATGAGTGAAAAGCAAACTGGCTTCAAAATACAGACCTTACGCAGTGACAACGATAAAGAATACATCAACAAAGATTTTTAGCAGTTTTTAGATAATCATGGAATTAAACGACAAAATACCGTAAGTTATACGCACCAGCAAAATGGAGTGGCCGAACGGGCAAATAGAACACTCACAGAAATGTCAAGATGTATGCTTGAAGAAAGCAAAGTTCCACAGTTTTTATGGGCAGAAGCAATAAATACATCTGCGTATATACGCAATCGTTGCCCAACAAAGTTACTTGGAAATGTAACACCGTTTGAAATTTGGAACGGTAGACGACCCAACGTCAAGTATTTTCGACGTTTTGGTTGTATTGCTGCAAGAGACGTAATTTTCCTCGAGAATAATTTTTTATGAATCAAAAACAGAGCGTAGTGATACAGATTTGTTTACATTTGAACTTAATGCCAATAATAAACTTAATGTTTACGAAACATATGAGGAACAAAGTGAAAACGAGTGTGATGAAGAGAAGGAGCATGAGCCTGATGAAAGGAAAAACGAAGATGATGATAAAGTTACCGAAAGACAAAGTTAGAAATGTGGATGATGGAGCACAGAGTTTAGAAAATAACGGTAAAAACGAAAGAAATAGTGGATCAGAAAGCAGCAACAATGATGACGAATTCGAGAGCGTCAATAAATTGTGGGACCTGGAAGGCCCATTTTTCACTTAGAGGGGGAGACGTTGACTACAAATAATTTCTATACACAGACCTTAAAAGTTTCCGACAATACACCGGTATACATAAAAAATTATAGATTACCTCATACGCAGTACGATGAAATAAACAATCAGGTAAAACAATTACTGGACGAGGACATAATAGAACCATCAGATAGTGCATATAATTCACCTCTATTAGTAGTCCCAAAAAAGAGTTAAAACGGAAAAGAAAAATGGAGACTAGTGGTAGATTTCCGGCAATTGAACAAGAGGATAGTTAATGATAAATTTCCACTAACAAGACTAGAAGATGTTTTAGATCGCCTTGGAAGAGCCAAATATTTTTCAACCTTAGATATGACTAGTTCATTCCATCAAATAAACCTAGACGAAGATTCAAGATATTTAACATCTTTTTCAACAAGTAATGGTCATTATCAGTTCAAAAGTTTACCATTTGGTTTGAAAATTTCATCCAATAGTTTCCAGAGAATGTTGACAATAGCACTGAGTGGACTGGATTCCAAAGCGTTCTTGTATGTAGATAACATTATTGTATTTGGATGTAGTTTTAAACACCATAATGAGAATTTAATAAAAGTATTTGAACGTTTATCAAAGTACAATTTAAAACTGAACGCATCAAAATGTGTATTTCTGAAATCAGAAGTAATCTACTTAGGACACCAAATAACAAAAGACGGGGTACGAACTGATCCTTCAAAACATAAAGCCATTGAACAGTATCCAATTCCAAAGGACAAGGATGAGGTTAAACGTTTTGTTGCATTTTGCAATTATTACAGACGTTTCATAAAAGATTTTGCAGAAATCACTAAGTGTTTAAATGATCAGACTAAAAAGGGAAAAGAATTTCAATGGACAAAAGAATGTCAACAAGCTTTTGACACACTTAAGACAAAATTAGTTAATGCACCAATATTAAGATACCCAGACTTTGAAAAACCTTTTATACTGACCACGGATGCATCAAATTATGCACTAGGCGCTATACTGTCACAAGGTGAAATAGGAAAAGATCTACCAATTTCATATGCAAGCAAAACTTTAGGAAAACATGACTTAAACAAACCAGTAATAGAAAAAGAACTTCTTGCAATACACTGGGGAATAGAATTTTTTAGACCTTATTTATTTGGTAGGAAATTTATTGTTGTGACTGACCACAGGCCACTTGTTTCACTTTTTACGCACAAAAATCCGTCATCAAAATTAACGCGAATAAGAATAGACTTATCAGACTATGATTTTGAAATTATTTACAAAAAAGGGAAAATAAATACTAACGCTGACGCTCTATCAAGAATAAAATTAGACTCCGACATGTTAAAGAGTATGACTCCTATAGAAGACGACATTAAAAAATCACCTAAAATCTTAGTAACGACACGTGGAATGAAAACAAATGAAAGTAGTAATAAAGTAATGGAAAATAACAATAGTGTCATGTCCCAAGGCCAACATATAAATTATATGTGGGAATGTACATCTTTGAGAGATATAAAAAATATACGCGAATTAAGATTTAATATCATTAAAACCGGTATACAAAGGAAGAATGGACCAAAAGAGGGTACAATAGAAAATGAAGACAATAGCTTTGTAATAAATATTAGTGAAGATCTAGCAAAATACGTTTTGACCCTAGAGAAATTAATAGTTTATATGCATAAGCAGAATACAAAGAATCTCGCTTTATCATGGGAAGATAAAATTTTTGAGCTCATATCAGTTGAATATTGAAATAAAAGTTATAATGAGGTGCACCGGAAGTTATTAGAAGTAAATAAAAGGAAGAACTATGAATTAAATATTATATTGTATAAACCATTACAACATATTAGGTTAGGTTAGGTTAGGTTAGGTTGATTGGAGGGGTATGACAGCCCATGTCATTACGACATACACCTAAGCCAGTGAAGGCTTGTTGTGCGCTCCCTTGAGTTAACCTTGAGTTAACCATAAGATATTGAACCAAAGGTCTAGAGAAACTCCGTGTCACTCACAAAGTTCCTTAATTTCCTCCAGCATATTCCCCGTAATCGGCTTATGTCCGGTAAGATGTCACTCCCAAGATATCGGGACCTTATTTGTGAGAAGGCGGGGCATTGGCACAAATAGTGTTCCAATGTTTCGCTCTCCTCCCCACATGCTCTACATTCATCTCCTCCCGCTATTCCCAAGCGTTTAAGATGTGCCAGTAGTTGAGAGTGCCCTATGACCACTCCCATTATTCTACTTAGTTCGAGCTTGCTGAGTCTTAGCAGCTCCCTCGTTCTTCTCTCGTCTGGATCTCCCCATAGAATTTTTGTATTGATTCCCATGGTTCCGTTATTCCAGAGAGTTGAATGGGCCCTTTGTGCCCAAGTCTTTAGCTCTGATTTAACTGCATCGAAAGGTTTCGCGCATTCCAAGCTTATATTACCTAACTCTATTGCCCTAGAAGCAAGTGAGTTTGCCCTCTCATTTCCAGTTATCCCCGCGTGCCCCGGCACCCATATGATGCGCAGTTCACCATGTGTCGAGTAACTGTTAATGGCGTTTTTGCAATCCCAAACTGTACGTGATTTAGTGCATTCCTTTGAGATTGCTCTAATGGCCATCTGACTATCTGTGAATATATTCACAAGTCCTGACCTCCTCATTACATTGAGTTCCCTGATACACTCCGTTATCGCCCGAACTTCCGCCTGCAAAACTGTGCAATAGTCCGTCAGGCGGAAAAACAGTTCCGTGGTGTTTTCTATATAAACACCAAGTCCCGTTTTCCCTCTCGACCTTGATCCATCCGTGTAGCAATGAAGCCCCATGGGGATCTGGTTCCAAGGGTCGGTCAACCAGGAATGGATGTCGGGAATCAATGTTCCGCAGTTGGCCTCTAGTCTAGTCACCGGTATGCGGTCATTTGCGACACTTTCCGGTATGGACTCTCCTATGGCCGTAAAGATTCGTTGATGATACGCTTCGTGTTCCTGATCGATCCACTCACCCATCACCTTTAGTCGTTTTGCTGCTAGAGCCGCTTCGTATTTTATACGAATATCGATTGGCTGGATAGATAATATTGTTTCCATCGCACCTGTTGATGTCGTTCGGAAGGCCCCACTTATACCAAGACAGCAGGTTCTCTGAACTTTCTGTATTGTTTTGATGTTGCATTTATATTCCATCGATGTCCACCACACTATAGAGGCATAGGTCATAATCGGCCTGATAACGCTACTATAAAGCCAGTGTGTCATCTCTGGATTCAGCCCCCATCTCGTGCCTATGGCCCGTTTACAGATTGACCAACATATATGAGCCTTTTTGACTCTTTCGTTTATGTGGTCTTTCCATTTTAATTTCCGATCGAGAATGACTCCTAGATATTTCACCCTGTCGGAAATATTTATTGTCCTTTCAAGAAAGCGCGGCTCATCATATGGAGCTATCTTCGTCTTTCTTGTAAATATTCCAATTTCAGTTTTTTTTTGGGTTAACGTTCAACCCTCTTGGTTGAGCCCAGTTGTGTGCCAGGGTTAATGCCTCCTCGGCCTTCCTGCACAAATGATTTGGATCCCTTCCCTTCAGAAGTATCATGACGTCATCTGCGTAGCAGACTGTCTCGAATCCCTCATCGGTCAGAGTCCTAATAAGGGTATGTATTGTTGTGGTCCAGAGAAGGGGTGATAAAATCCCCCCTTGTGGAGTTCCACATTGTACCCTTTTTCTTATACTTACATTGTGCGCCTCACAATTAATCCATCTGTTCCTTAGCATATTGCCAATCCAGTCGCGTATCGCCCGGTTGACATTAAATTGGTCCAGAGAATGGATAAGTGTGTCGGTATGCACGTTGTTGAAAGCCCCCTCAATGTCAATGCAAACCGCGAGTGTGTACATCTTCTCACTAAGTGATCTTTCTATAAAGTACACCACATTATGCAATGCAGTGTCCACTGATCTACCTTTGACATATGCGTGTTGCCTGAACCTCAGCATATGGCCTGCGATCCTGCCCTTAACCATGTCGTCAATTATCCTCTCCATGGTTTTCAGCAAGAAGGAAGTTAGGCTTATTGGCCTATAAGCCTTTGGTGAAGAATAATTTGGCTTGCCAGGTTTGGGGATAAACACTACCCTCGCTTCCTGCCAGCCTACCATACCATCACGATTTATCACGATAATCCTCCCAATATACTGGTAATCTTTTACGTTTCGCTCTATTATAGAGTCGGCGGACTTCCCTCCCCATTGCCCGAAACTCCCCTGTCATCCAGGGTTTTTCGTATGGGGATTTTCTTTCCCGAAGTGGGCAACTCTCTTCAAACGACTGAACTAAAGCGTCCGTAATGATTTTGACTTTACCGTCTATGTCCTCTCTTTCTAGGCGATTGAAAGAAACCTGCCCTAAATGAGAATCAAGTGACCTTTCGAATTTTGCCCAATCAGTTTTAGCCCTGTTTCGAAAGGTTATAGGTTCTGGCGGTTGCCTTGCAATTTTAAACATAATATAACGATGATCTGAGAATGAGTGCTCGTTCAGAACCCTCCATTCAGCAATTTCATCGATTACGTTTTCAGAACATATGGTTACATCCAATACCTCCGCTCTAATTCTATTAATAAAGGTAGGCGTATTACCAGTATTAACAGTTAATAGATCGTTAGTATTTAGAAATTCTAAAAGAGCCTGTCCCCTTTTATTAATGTTAGTACTACCCCATGCAATATGATGCGAATTAGTATCGCATCCGATTAGTACTTTCCTACCTTTTATTCTGCAATCTTCTACCAAGTGTTGTAATTCCGACGTTGGTGGTAGTGTCGGTGCATCATACGGCAAGTATACTGATGCTAGGCATATGTTTCCATTTCCCTGCTTCAGTACTGTTGCGTCTGCTGTTGACAACTCTGTGGATAAAAGAAAGCATAAGTTTTTGTGACTAAGAATACAGGTCCTCGGACGATTCCCTGTTTTAGCATAAAATAATTGGTAGTTTACATGGCTTAATCCATTAACCCTGTTTTTTGTCGTCCAGGGTTCTTGTATTAATGCCACATGAATCTTACCTTTGTTAATTTTCTCCATCAAAGCGTGAGTTGCCGTCTCGCTCCGGTGGAGGTTAATTTGGATGACCTCCCACATCATCCTTCTAATAGGCGGTCCTCTTGGGAGTTGGTGATATTTTGCTCCAACTCCTCCTTGGCCGTTTGGACCTCCGAGACACCCGCCTGATTTTGGTTAGCTGCAGCCTGTACTGTGCTTGTCCTGTCGTTGCTGGGGGTGGTTTTCCCCTGGCTGCCGATACAGGACTTGCCTATTTTGACATATACAGCTTTCGACACAAAGAACACCTTCCCTTCAGATTTGGAAAGGCTGGAAATAGATCCTTGGTCGATGCCCACCACAAAAAGAGTTCCATTTTTGTCCTCCTCTCTGTGGAACACCTCCCATTTCTCTACCGCCAGTTCTTTGTTTTGTTTACCAATAACCTCCAAAACACGGTCGGATGTGAATTTGCATCCCCATCCTTTGACGTAGAAGGTTGCCTTGGTAAGAGTTGGTATATTTCTCCCTTCCACCAGTTCCAGCTTACAGCCTTCCCATGGCGGAGGGATTCCTTCTACCAGCTTCTTTAGGGTAGCTGCGCAGGTCTGCGATGCTAATCTTAGCAACAGCACGCCCCTTTGAAACTCGCAGCTATTTATTTTTATTGGAGATCCGTTATCGGTTGCCATAACGTATTCCAATATCGCGTTATTTACCAGATCCTCAACCACTTGCTGTTGATTTTCTGGTATTTTGCCAGTCGGACGTGAGGTGTCAATGACCGCGTAGCGGAGATTGTCCCTGTATTGCCTCCTGGCTACTTTAGCGTAAGATGGCGGCTCTTTTTCCTTAGTTACGTCTAGCTTCCTCTTACGCGTGAAGAGATTCCGCTTTTTGGCGTTCTCTGCTTCCGCGGAAGATTTCACCGACGTGCCCGCCTTCTCAGTAAGTGCTGCTCCTTTGACCCCCTTACTAGAAGGATTCTTCATAGAGACTCCTTTAAGAAGGGAGACGCCCGGTTTTGGCGACTTACTGGTCGACGAGGAGCACCTTTTCTTATGCTTCGGCTCCGCAATGTTCTGCTCTTCTGGAGATCGGATCCTCTTACCAGTCTCTGCCGAGGTGGAGGGAGTCTCCGATGCTTCCTTTAGGGCATCTTGCGCATTTTTAGCTGCTGCCTGGTTCTTCTTGGCAAGTTTTCGCCTTTGAGCCCCAGAGAGCCGCTTTTTTCCAGTATTTAGGCTCGCGATTTTGTCGCTCACCTCATCCACCAGTCTGTCTAGATTCTGCGAAGAATCTCTACCTGACTGGCTTATGTCATGAGAGTCAGAGTAGGTGTTCCCACCTGCCACTGAAGGCTGGGTTGACTTTAAGTCCCCCCCGGGTATTACCACCTCTTCCTCTCGTTTTGGTGTCGCTGTCCTTGTCCGATTTTCCGTTTCGTTGTCCGTTTCTGTGTCCATTGTCGTCATCGTTGTATCTTTCGTTTCTGTGTTATTTGGAATAATTTTTTTTCATACTTGGTCCCACGAGTGTAGGGGAAAGGGATCTCCTCCACGTCATAGCCCCCGATAACGTGGAGGGGGCGTAGTCTATTTGCTGAGGTGCCCAGGTATCAGCAAAGCTCCGTTTGAATACAGTCTCATGCCCCCGACTGCAAAGAGAACAGATAGGCACGGGTCGCGTAACACCTCTGTTTGGGGGTGGATAACTTTTAGTATGCAGGCTTTTATGCCCACCGCCTTCTTCAGTTAAACTATGGATCCTATAGAGGACCCTCGTTCGCCTTCAGAAGAGGTGTGCAATTCAGCCCACACTTAAGCCCTCACACCACGACAAGGTAGTTATCCCAGCAAGGGATAACTAACTAAAGAAAAAAAAATACAAATGAACATTATAAAAGAATTCCACGATTCTCCAATTTCAGGACATTTTGGTATTAGAAAGACAATACTAAAACTGAAGCAACGTTACGTATGGAAAAACATGCGAAAAATGGTTAGGGATTATATAAACAAATGCGACAAATGTATTAGAAACAAGCAAACAAAATACGTCAGAGAAAAAATTATTATAACTGAAACTCCTAATAATAGTTTTGAGACAATAAAAATAGACACAGTAGGACCTTTACGAATGTCAAATGGGTACAGATACATTTTAACGATGCAGTGTGAGTTAACCAAATATGTTATAGCACATCCAATTGAAACAAAAGATGCCAAAAGTATTGCTAAAACATTAGTAGAACAGTTTATTTTAAAATATGGATTCTTTAAAATATTAAAGTCTGATAGAGGCACTGAATTTAACAATGAATTGTTAAAAGAAGTTTGCAATTTACTTAATATAAACCAAAAATATTCAGCACCTTATCACCATCAATCAATAGGTTCTGTTGAACGTAATCATCGTGTATTAAATGAGTATTTGTTAAACTTTGTGGATGATCATGAATGGGACAAATGGATACCATATTACACATTTGCGTACAACACAGTGCCGCATATTGACACGAACTACTCACCTTACGAGTTAATATTTGGCAAGTTAGTAACACTACCAACAGACAAAATAGAAAATGATTATAAATGCTACGACATAAATAATTATGCCAATGAAATCAAAATTAGATTGAAAAAATCTTTAGAAAATGCCAAAAAATTATTAGGGATGCCAAACAAAAATCAAAAATAATCTATGATAGAAATATACAAAAAAGTAATTTTAAAGAAGGTGACTTAGTATTAGTAAAATTAGAATCTAGAAAGAAAAATCAAAGCCCATACAAGGGACCATACCAAATAGTTAAGAGACTACGAGTAAATTCATTATTAAAAGTAGGCTCGGAAGAGAAAATTTATCACAATAATCTTCTAAAACTATATAAAACTGACATATTAAATTAAATAGATTACATAGAGGTAACTAATAAAAAAAAGAAAATTTATTACTCATCATTACTATTACTATTATGATTAATATTACCGCTACTCACATTACAATAATTTGTAAGATTCAATTTATTTCATTACCAATCATAAATTTAGTAGTGTATTTATCATATCACACCACATTTTTTTTATATAAACACACTAAATACAAAGTAGAGACTCAAATTGCATTTGGCATACATATGTTCGACACAATTTTTAATGTAACAATAAACCATTAAAATTCAAAAATAAAGTAAAAAGTATGACACACTTAAAACACAGCACACAAACAAGACCACACATGTAATGCAATAAAATTAACCAACATGGGTCAAAGCACTTGAAAGGGACTACAATGTTTAGAATTACAGAAATAAGCAAAAGGAAAATTATAATTATAAAGTGACTCATTTTTAGCTGATAAGTAAATATTGAAATAAGAATATTGAGTGGGGTCTTGACCAATCAGAACAAAGTTACTGAAGTAAATGAATTTCACTTTGTATTAGAAAAAGTACAATATAGAAATTAAGAATCATTGTAAAAATGGTAAAATAGTATAAATAGTTAAGGAATTTTAAATAAAAGAGGAGAAGCATTTTGATTAAAAGATAACTCACTTGTTTCTCGGCATTCTCATCCAGCACCTTAAACAGTGCAGGAAAGAATTAAAACTGCTGTGGTTAGGCATAGCATTATAAACAACCTAACAAACCCTTTCCCTTTACAAATAGAAATAGAAATATATAAAAACCCCCTAGATACATTATAATATATATATATATATATATATATATATATATATATATATATATATATATATATATATATATATAGATATATATATATATATATATATATGTATATATATATATATATATATATATATATATATATATATATATATATATATATATATGTATATATAAGTATATATATATATATATATATATATATATATATATATATATATATATATATATTCATTTATATTATATATATATACATATATATATATATATATATATATATATATATATATATATATATATATATATATATATATATATATTTAATATATATATATATATATAATATATATATATATATATATATATATATATATATATATATATATATATATATATATATATATATATATATTAAATATCAGATTTAAAAAGCGGGATGATGACAGAATTCCTCCACATTTCAGGAAATATTCCAAATTTAATTGATAAATTGAACAGTTGCATAAGAGGAGCAACTAAAGCTTCAGCACAATTAATAAGAATACAGCTCGGGACTTTATCCGGTCCACTGTTATAAGAATATTTCAATTTCTTTAAACCGTTAAGAACAGACAATTCATCGATAAAAGGAATTAAGATAGACTGACTTCCAATATTGGAGCATGGTAGTAGACCAGTGTCACTAATTTGATCGTTGGCATAAGTAGATGAAAAGAAATCTGCAAACAAGTTACTTATTTCAGCATCCTCATCTGATTCATTTTCATTTAACTTCATTGTAGGTGGAAAAGAAGTAGATTTTCTTTTTAAATTTACAAAATTGTAAAACGACTTGGATTCTTCTTAAGGTTGTTTTTAATTTTCACGAGATAGCTGTTATAGCAATTCTGATTTAATTTGTTATATTCGGCTCGCGCAACTGAGTATTTAGCAAAGTCTGATGCTGATCCAGATTTTTTAAACTTTTTATAATATTTATTTTTGCTATTTTTGATTTTAGCAAGAGCTGTAGTATTCCATGGTGGTCCAAAGGAATTTGAACAGGTTTTTCTTGGAAAACATTGGTTCAAGATGAAATATATTCTATCGTAGAAACTCATAGTAATATGGTCGATGACATCAGCTTTGTTTTCAAAGTTAGAAATTGACAGTAAACTACTCCAGTCAGTATTATAAAGTAGCTCAGTTACCCTGCTATATAGCCAGTTTCTAGATAACAAGTACCTAAAATTGCTTGTTCAATTGAGCACAAATTCATGTTTTTCGTTTTTATTAAACAAGTGTCAAATTTTATTGAGTGAAAACGTAATTGCTGTTTTTATTTGTGGTTTCTACATTGCAGTTTCAATTGTCTAAACTGTCAAAAGAAGACAAGCAGAAAAAAGTGATTGTATGCATGGCAAAATAATATTTTGTTCAATTTTTTCCAAAAAAAGAAATTACTTTTCAAAAAATAATTCAAAAACCACAACAAATATACATTATACCACATATAAATATGGATTTAAAGAATAAAAAGCTGTAAGTGTGCATATACACATGTATGTGTATTAGTGTGGTCTTTAGAGGTATGAGACAAAAATTTTTTAAAGTTATAAACGGTAACTCTCCCCAGATACGTTTGTTTTTGCGTAAAAATACGGTATGCCAAAAATTATTATTATCAGATAAAGGGAAGAAGTGGCGCATCGCCTCTCAAGGTGACCCCTATTGGAAAATTAACAGAAATATAAGTTTTTATACTTTTTTTAGTTTACAATGTACATATAACTTTATTATTATAGTTTAATTATAATTTGTAACAAGAATTGAATTATAAAAATTCTGTGGTAAAAAGGAATAAGTGCTTAAGTCGACTTAAGCTAAAATTGAACTAATAACACCATTAGGACTTCCCAATTTAGAAGTACTATCCAGAAAAATTTCAATTAATTTACTCGATTTTTCAGGAAGTTATAGCAAAAATTCTTTTTGCTTATCTTATTTCAATGTGCAATATCATATGTAAGAAAAACTTATCTCAACTTGTGTTTAGAACTAGGAGCTAGAAAAAACTCTAAACTATTTTTTAAAACCATAAGACTTCATTCACAAATTATTAATCAGCAATAAAAATTGATTTTAAAAATCAGCTTTAAAGTTTAAAATAGCTCTACTTAAAAACCAAAAAATCAGACTTAAGCAGTTTTTCCTTATTGACACAGAATTTAATTGGAATTAAACTTTAAATATTGAGGCAACAACTAAATTATTTATATATCCTGATAATAGTTTACAAGCATACACAGATATAATGTAAAGTTAGTGACCGTGACGCTGTGCGAATACTTGTAGCAACCGCTCAAGCTTTAAATCACGAAGTGGATGAGTTAGTAATAAACAAAACTTCTATTCGCAATATCCGTTCAAAACTTCGAATTGAAGCTGGACAAAGAATTAAAGACAAATTTAATGAAGAAGAAGTTCGTAGTATTACAGTTCACTGGGATAGTAAAATATTGCCATCATTAATAGGAAAAGAATCTATCGATTGGATTCCAGTGGTTATATCATATAATGGTAAGGAAAGATTACTTGGAATCCCAGCAATATCGTCTGGAACGGGAAAGCAACAAGCCGAAGTAGTGTATGGCCTATTGCAAGAATGGAGCTTAATTGATAAAGTAGAAGCTTTATGTTGCGATACCACAGCTTCTAACTTAGGCCGACATCAAGGCGCTTGTGTTCTTTTAGAGCAAGTGATCGGAAAAGATCTTTTGTATTTACCATGCCGTCATCACATCTACGAAATAATTTTAAGAATGTTTTCGATGAAAAAATGCAAAAATCATCAGGCCCTAACGTACAAATACTCAGCAGATTTAGAGACGCTTGGATCAAAATTGACAAGATTAACTTTATTAGTGGAGTTGAAGATCAAGAAGTGAACGATGCAGTTGGGAGTGTATCCGAGATTATAAAATTTGCAGCTCAAAATCTTAAAATAAATCAACCACGTGATGACTATAAAGAACTTCTTCAATTAAGTATAGTTTTTCTTGGTGGTACAGTTTCGGAATTTACCTTTAAAAAGCCTGGAGCAATTTATCACGCTCGTTGGATGTCAAAAGCTATATACTGCCTTAAATTGTATTTATTTCGAAACGAATTTAAAATGACACAATTGGAGATAAGTAGTATTCGAGACATTTGCATCTTTGTTTTAAGGGTATATTTAAAAAACTGGATACAAGCACCAGTTGCAGCAGAAGCCCCTATGCAGGATTTAAGATTGCTAAAAGATTTAAATTCTTATAAAATCGTTGATGAGTAGATTAGTCGAGCGTCGCTAAGCAAATTAAGTAATCATTTATGGTATTTAACACCAGAAGCAGCAGCATTGTCTTTTTTTGATTCAGAAGTTACATATGAGTCGAAAAAGTTTATGGTGCAAGCTCTGGATTACCCGACTGATTTCAAATTAAAAAAAATTGATGGTAACTCCTCACACTATAAGCCAATACCTTAATAAGGACATCGAATATTTTATATCCCAAAAATTACGCAATTTTTTTAAAAGGTTTGGTATTCCAACGGACTTTTTAACAAAAGATCCAAAAGAGTGGGCAAATGAACCTAGTTTTAACGTAGGCCTTAATATCGTTCGAAATATGAATGTTGTGAATGACTCGGCAGAACGAGCAGTTAAGCTAATGGAAGATTTTAATTCAGTCTTGTCCAAAAATGAAGAAGAAAAGCAATTGATAGTGAAAATTGTAGCGGACTATCGGAAACTCTAACCCAATGTGAAAAAATATTCTCTTTTGAAAAAAAAAACATACATATAAATAACTAAAAACAAAGCATTTTTATTTATCCCTTGTCAGATAGAAATCTTGTAACATTGTCAGATCTGTGGCTACAAGGAATAAGTGCATGTTTCATGTTTTGCTTCTATTAACTCTGCTTTCCAAAAGTAAACCATTCTTCTATCGTTTTATTAATTTTCGTTTATTTTCTTATGAAACATGTCTGCATATACATACATATGTACAATTAAATATATTTTTTTTTTATTAATTTAAATAATTTAAAATTATTAATTTAAATAATTTTTTAATATAAGTAAATATATATTTTTTACAACCAACAAAATTCTATTTTTACTATTTTTGAACCAAATTTCAAGAGAAATGCGCCACGTCTTAACCTCTCGCAATCGTGATAATTTTTTGCACACCGTATTTTTATACTATATGAAACATTTTAGGGGGGAGTTACGGTCGAAAAAACAAAGTTGAAAAATAAGGACCACCCTAATGTATATGCATATGTATATGTATTAATAAATTTTGATTCATAAATAAAAAACAGCTGCTTTTGTATTCGGTCTAGAGTTGCCATTGGGTAATAAAAAAAATTGGTTTTTGTATGGAAAAAAGTAAACGAAATACTAAAATTTTTACTACGGCAATCCTGCAATTGAATAAAACGTAAAGTGCTAGGTAACAGTACGTAGGTTAGACAAGTGGGTTATAAAAACTCATTTTGTTACGTACTTGTCTGGGTAGTACTTGCTTGTTTGTTTGCTTACTTGTTATGTAGAAACATGCCAATAATTCCCATTTTTGAAGCATAAGCTATTGACTATTGATTTTTTCACAGGATGAGATGTATATAATGAAAGATATGAATTTACTAAAATTGTAGGATGATAGCGGTCTTCTGGCAAAGTTAATGGATCAGTGCGAAGAACAGAAGTGTCAACATAATCATTTACAAAAACCAGGTCTAAAAGTTTATTGTTATAGATACCATTCATCTGATAAAGATTCACATCTAGTAAGCAATCAATAAACTCAGTGTATTTCACATTGGCGCCAGATTTATAGGGCGTGAAATAGCTATTATCAGTAGAACGGTTCCAGGAAATCATAGGCATATTAAAATCACCAACTGCAATGATAGTATCATTGTGATTAGACATTCGTACAACGGAGGAGATAGCGTCCGAGTGTTTCTGGTAAATTATTTCAGGTGAATTAGGAGGGATATATGAACACATTACAAAAATTCTTTTATGCTTGAATTTTACCAAAACAGCCATAAATTCAATATCCAGAAATGACGTAAATGGTAAAGCTTCAGAAGTGAGCAGGCTAGAAACTGCTATCAAGACACCACCTCCCTTTATGTTATTGCCACGATCACGTCTATATATCGTATAGTTAACAGCTAAAATTTCCGTGTTCAATATATTTTCATTAAGCCATGTTTCAGTAAATGCTATAGCATGATAGTCAAATGAGTAACTTTGATTAAATAACGCAGATAATTTCGTATTAATGCCACGAACATTTTGGTATATAAGAATAAAATTTTCAATACATTTGTTTAGTTTTTTTTCAATATTTGTTGCCGTTGAAGGCAATTGAACAGAATTCCTTTGTCTTGTTTTAAATATAAATTCGCGAACGTAAATACCATTAGCCCAGAAGTTTGGAGAAATAACTATATTAAACAACTCTTCCGGTACAGTAATCTTGAATGATGCCACTATTCTTGGTTCAGAGTAAGAAAATTTGTACACTGAGATATCTAAGTTGGTACCATGCTTTAATTTTATATATGAATGAACTTCTTCAACAGTAGTATCTGATGCTAATCGGGAAACGAAGATTGTTTTGTTTGGAGGTATAACTCTAATCGGTCTAATAAGACCTGCAGTATTACTTTCGATTCTAGTTTGAGCAGAACTAGTACACCTATTAGATAGGTTATTAGTAGTTAATAAAGTATTAACAGGTGTTCTATCGGCAACTGTAGAGAATTGAGTGGGTTGGCTCGTATGTTGAATAGAGGATACGGTACTGGCATTAACAAGGTTCACAGAGTTCGGTGATGAATTCGGAGTTGAGAAATTAGTGTCATCACTTACATCAATAATGGGTAGAGTACATTGAATAGCTGCAGTACCAACATTTTTCTTTGTATGTTTGGGTGACAAATTCTGCAATTAATTCATAAATTTATCCAAATTGTTGTATTTTGAAAAAAGTTTACCAAAGTCAGCTAGTTTAGTCTGAAGTGACACAAAATCTTGACTAATTTTTTCAAATTCAGCTTTTGAATTTTTGAAAAGGCTATAAAACTCAATTCCGACATTTCTACAGTTAACGCACGTCCAGTTCAAACATTTTTGAGAATCCGCAAGAGCATCAGCATCGCGTGCTCTAAGATTACTACCACAGCATTTCAGATGATAATATTTCAGACATAACCAACAGGACACCATGCGGTCATTCTCAGGTTTAACACATTTCACATTGGAGCATTCCATATTAAGTGCACAAGCAGAAATTTTACTAAATTACCAGGTTTGAAATTATAGTTATTATGTGTGCTGGGTGATGGTTGATGATTATTATAATATTGTGATAATTGTTTTTGTTGTAAAATAAAAGAAAAACAATAACACACAAACTAAGGCAATTGTTCAACTGTTTGATCCACGTTTGTTAAACTTTTTATACGAGAAACAAGTGCACCATAAATTTATGTTGTTAAACAAGTAAACGATTTTTAAAAGAAATATGTTGCTTGGTTTGTTTGTATTTGTTTTTTTTTTAAATCAGTTTTTAAGATAGTTGTTAGTGTTATTAACTGGATATTTTTGTGATTTAAATTATTTCAAGTTTTAAATAAAGAGAGCAAATTGCATTACTTATTGTTCGTATAAGAGTTTAGTTTTTATTTATGTTAATAGGTTCTCTTTAACACGAATTGTAATTTTTGCAAATATGTATATTTAATTATGTACTTATATAAAATTAAAAGATAATAAAATCTATCAAAAACGACGCGGATTAAAGCAAAAATACTTCACGATGCACAGAAGAACAAATTAAAAAATGCAATTCAGCAACATAAACAAGATTCAAGTAATGTTTTTAATTAATACGAGATATTAAAACAGAGCAAACAAAAAACACGTCCGTACACTAGCAGTTACCGTTTGGATGTGCTATAACATATTTGGTTAACTCACACTGCATCGTTAAAATGTATCTGTACCCATTTGACATTCGTAAAGGTCCTACTGTGTCTATTTGTAGGAGTTTCAGTTATAATCATTTTTTCTCTGACGTATTTTGTTTGCTTGTTTCTAATACATTTGTCGCATTTGTTTATATAATCCCTAACCATTTTTCGCATGTTTTTCCATACGTAACGTTGCTTCAGTTTTAGTATTGTCTTTCTAATACCAAAATGTCCTGAAATTGGAGAATCGTGGAATTCTTTTATAATGTTCATTTGTATTTTTTTTTTTTAATATGTTGTAATGGTTTATACAATATAATATTTAATTCATAGTTCTTCCTTTTATTTACTTCTAATAACTTCCGGTGCACCTCATTATAACTTTTATTTCAATATTCAACTGATATGAGCTCAAAAATTTTATCTTCCCATGATAAAGCGAGATTCTTTGTATTCTGCTTATGCATATAAACTATTAATTTCTCTAGGGTCAAAACGTATTTTGCTAGATCTTCACTAATATTTATTACAAAGCTATTGTCTTCATTTTCTATTGTACCCTCTTATTCGCGTTAATTTTGATGACGGATTTTTGTGCGTAAAAAGTGAAACAAGTGGCCTGTGGTCAGTCACAACAATAAATTTCCTACCAAATAAATAAGGTCTAAAAAATTCTATTCCCCAGTGTATTGCAAGAAGTTCTTTTTCTATTACTGGTTTGTTTAAGTCATGTTTTCCTAAAGTTTTGCTTGCATATGAAATTGGTAGATCTTTTCCTATTTCACCTTGTGACAGTATAGCGCCTAGTGCATAATTTGATGCATCCGTGGTCAGTATAAAAGGTTTTTCAAAGTCTGGGTATCTTAATATTGGTGCATTAACTAATTTTGTCTTAAGTGTGTCAAAAGCTTGTTGACATTCTTTTGTCCATTGAAATTCTTTTCCCTTTTTAGTCTGATCATTTAAACACTTAGTGATTTCTGCAAAATCTTTTATGAAACGTCTGTAATAATTGCAAAATGCAACAAAACGTTTAACCTCATCCTTGTCCTTTGGAATTGGATACTGTTCAATGGCTTTATGTTTTGAAGGATCAGTTCGTACCCCGTCTTTTGTTATTTGGTGTCCTAAGTAGATTACTTCTGATTTCAGAAATACACATTTTGATGCGTTCAGTTTTAAATTGTACTTTGATAAACGTTCAAATACTTTTATTAAATTCTCATTATGGTGTTTAAAACTACATCCAAATACAATAATGTTATCTACATACAAGAACGCTTTGGAATCCAGTCCACTCAGTGCTATTGTCAACATTCTCTGGAAACTATTGGATGAAATTTTCAAACCAAATGGTAAACTTTTGAACTGATAATGACCATTACTTGTTGAAAAAGCTGTTAAATGTCTTGAATCTTCGTCTAGGTTTATTTGATGGAATGAACTAGTCATATCTAAGGTTGAAAAATATTTGGCTCTTCCAAGGCGATCTAAAACATCTTCTAGTCTTGTTAGTGGAAATTTATCATTAACTATCCTCTTGTTCAATTGCCGGAAATCTACCACTAGTCTCCATTTTTCTTTTCCGTTTTCACTCTTTTTTGGGACTACTAATAGAGGTGAATTATATGCACTATCTGATGGTTCTATTATGTCCTCGTCCAGTAATTGTTTTACCTGATTGTTTATTTCATCGTACTGCGTATGAGGTAATCTATAATTTTTTATGTATACCGGTGTATTGTCGGAAACTTTTAAGGTCTGTGTATAGAAATTATTTGTAGTCAACGTCTCCCCCTCTAAGTGAAAAATGTATTGATAATCTTTGAAGATTTCCGTTAGCTCTGTTCTTATTCTACTGTCTTCAGTGTCAATTTTCAGGATGTCAAGAAGTTTTCTAAGTCTATCTGCATCATGTTTTCTTCTTCTAGGATCATATGACCGTCTCATCAGGGTGTAATTCTTTAATGGTTCTATTTCAAATCTGATATTTTCTAAGGTTACGTCGTTATCTGACAATTTCCATTTCCTGGTACTATTGTATTGCTAATGAATATCCCAGGTTGAATTTCCTTATTTAAAATTATACTATCTTCATCTATATTTAAATTTACAGGGTGAATACCCTCTGATCTTCTATCTACTGTGATACAAAAATTTTTATTTATCCATGATTTCATCGGTAGTACGATCTCTTCATTTCTTATGGTAAGTGTTATCGTAAATGTTTCGTAGTCAATTTTACACAAGAACTTTGTAAAAAAATCTCTTCCTAGAATTCCGTCTGTAGGAATGGGAAAATTATCGTCCACGATGTGGAATTTATGTATTTCGTCTACACTATTTATTTTGAAACCTAATTCTGCTGTTCCTATTGATTTTATTTTTTGTGTTGTGATTCCTGTAAAACTAATTGATTGTTCTCTGTCGATATTCTCTAAGTCATGATCTAATCTGTTTATTTTACACAAAGAAACGTCTGCTCCTGTGTCAATTAAAAATGTGAGACTTAAATTTTTGCCTATTTCTAAATTTATGTAGTTTGTAATGTTATGTGACAATTGAAAAATATTATTTAATTTTACTGTTTCCTCCGGGTAGTGAGTCTACAAAGTTCCCTAATTCACATCCGGGGCTTCGTGATTTTCCTGTATACAATGTACGTTTCTACTATTATAGTTATTACGGTTATTGTTGTAATCGCTATTTCTTATATTATTGCCATAACGAACGGCATTTTCATTATTTCTATGATTATTCCTTTGACTTGTTGGTCTATTGTTATTATTTACCCTATTACTATTCATTGGCCTGTTAGCTGAAGTAAAGTTCCTATTATTGTTAAAAGAATTTACATTTCTTCTATAATTATAATTGTTTCCTCGATAGTTATTTCTATTTGTGTTCTGCCCATGATTTATGTGATTTCTGCTATTTTCATGCCTTTCCCTATTTCTATATCGTTGAAAATATAGCACTTGATCGTTGTTATTAGAGAATTCTTTTTCCAATTCTAATGCTAACTGTACTGCTTCGTTAATTTCCTTTGGCCTAGAAGCGAAAATAGTTGATTTAAATTCTCCTTTTAGACCATCTTTGAAGATATTAAGAGCATAGTTTTCATTAACTAATTTGTTAGTGTCAGATTGAGTTGAAGTGCAGTTTGGTATTTGCTGAATTTGTAGTTCGTTTAATTCTGATATTAACTGTAATAACTTTTCGTGATAAGTATGAATTTCATATTCTTTTGGGAAAAATTTTTTAGTGTAGATTGTACTTGGGCTACTATTTTTGTAGATTTATACCTGTTCGATAGTTTATCCTTTAGTGCATCAAATGTTGTTGGTGCAGATATTCCCAGTGAAGTTCTTACAGTGTTTGTTAACTTGACATTATACACAAATTTCAAAAGAATTGGTTTCTGTTGATCCGCTAAAGTATCGTGTATGAGTTCCACTGTTGTGAGAAACGAATTAAGTTCCTTGTAATTTCCTGTGAACTCTGGGATCACTTTAATGGCTGTTTCCAAATTAAAATTAGACATTTTTGCTAAATTTTGTGTTTGATCATTCTCTAGTCTATTCAGTGCTTCTTCCATGAGGTCTTTTGCTTTACAGTAATATTTTTCGAATTTGTCGGTTACCCTTTTAATTTCCTCAGTTTTAATTATCTTGCTTTCTATCAAATCTAGAAATTCTCTTTTTAGTAAATTGATTTCTTCTAGCTTAATTATTAATGTTGATTTTTGGTATCCTCTAGACCCTGATTTCCTAAAATTGATTATTATTTTTTCTAATCGACATAAAATAGATTCCATAGATTATATGTATAATATTCTATTCAAGATTTAAACCTGTATGGCCGTCTTCTTACGGACATAATCTTTAATATATTTATTAATTCTATAAACTAAGAATACAATCAAAATAATAACTAATAGAATAAAAGTGTCTATTCTTATATTTGTGAAGTTCATCTCCTGTTGCGCTGCGTTATCGATGTTCTCGTTGATAGTGATAGAGTCATCGCTTTTAGACTGTGTTTTTCCCATTTTATTTGAGCTGTTTGAGTTGTATATAAAGCTTCCTTTTGGCTTCTCCTGAGGTGATGCCCATTAACCTCAATATGTCGGCCTTCTTCTTCTGTATTTGTAGTTTTTTGCCTCCTCTATTAGGTTTCTTTTTAGGTGTTGCCGGTGTCACTCCCTCTATGGCAGTTCTTCTCTTATACTGCTCTATACTTATGACTTTTGGTCCACAGTTCTTAGGTGTGGCCTTGTATTCAGGGCAGCCTTCAGTTACTCCCTCAGGTACATATTCCTCGTACTTCTCGAATATGTTATCGATTTCCTCTTGTGTTGGGATATCGTTGCAGAAGGACATTAGAATTTCAAAATTTCAATTTGTATTTAAATTTAATATTAAAAATGATCGGTAGGTTGGCAGGATCGCCATATAATGTATCTAGGGGGTTTTTTATATATTTTTATTGTTTTGTAAAGGGAAAGGGTTTGTTAGGTTGTTTATAATGCTATGCCTAACCACAGCAGTTTTAATTCTTTCCTGCACTGTTTAAGGTGCTGGATGAGAATGCCGAGAAACAAGTGAGTTATCTTTTAATCAAAATGCTTCTCCTCTTTTATTTAAAATTCCTTAACTATTTATACTATTTTACCATTTTTACAATGATTCTTAATTTCTATATTGTACTTTTTCTAATACAAAGTGAAATTCATTTACTTCAGTAACTTTGTTCTGATTGGTCAAGACCCCACTCAATATTCTTATTTCAATATTTACTTATCAGCTAAAAATGAGTCACTTTATAATTATAATTTTCCTTTTGCTTATTTCTGTAATTCTAAACATTGTAGTCCCTTTCAAGTGCTTTGACCCATGTTGGTTAATTTTATTGCATTACATGTGTGGTCTTGTTTGTGTGCTGTGTTTTAAGTGTGTCATACTTTTTACTTTATTTTTAAATTTTAATGGTTTATTGTTACATTAAAAATTGTGTCGAACATATGTATGCCAAATGCAATTTGAGTCTCTACTTTGTATTTAGTGTGTTTATATAAAAAAAATGTGGTGTGATATGATAAATACACTACTAAATTTATGATTGGTAATGAAATAAATTGAATCTTACAAATTATTGTAATGTGAGTAGCGGTAATATTAATCATAATAGTAATAGTAATGATGAGTAAAAAAAATTTTTTTTTATTAGTTACCTCTTTGTAATCTATTTAATTTAATATGTCAGTTTTATATAGTTTTAGAAGATTATTGTGATAAATTTTCTCTTCCGAGCCTACTTTTAATAATGAATTTACTCCTAGTCTCTTAACTATTTGGTATGGTCCCTTGTATGGGCTTTGATTTTTCTTTCTAGATTCTAATTTTACTAATACTAAGTCACCTTCTTTAAAATTACTTTTTTGTATATTTCTATCATAGATTATTTTTGATTTTTGTTTGGCATCCCTAATAATTTTTTGGCATTTTCTAAAGATTTTTTCAATCTAATTTTGATTTCATTGGCATAATTATTTATGTCGTAGCATTTATAATCATTTTCTATTTTGTCTGTTGGTAGTGTTACTAACTTGCCAAATATTAACTCGTAAGGTGAGTAGTTCGTGTCAATATGCGGCACTGTGTTGTACGCAAATGTGTAATATGGTATCCATTTGTCCCATTCATGATCATCCACAAAGTTTAACAAATACTCATTTAATACACGATGATTACGTTCAACAGAACCTATTGATTGATGGTGATAAGGTGCTGAATATTTTTGGTTTATATTAAGTAAATTGCAAACTTCTTTTAACAATTCATTGTTAAATTCAGTGCCTCTATCAGACTTTAATATTTTAAAGAATCCATATTTTAAAATAAACTGTTCTACTAATGTTTTAGCAATACTTTTGGCATCTTTTGTTTCAATTGTTTATTTATTTATTTATTTATTTCAAGTCTATGAATTTACAATTCTTACAGACTGATTACATAGGTATGTATATTTTTATATGTATGTAAGTTTGTTTATAAATACAAAATTTAAAAGTATAATAGTTATTGAAAATTATTCAAAGCAAACAAAATATTACGTTTTATTAGATTATCATTTAATGAGAAATCAATATAGGAGTAAAGTTTATTAAATTCCCTGCAACTCTTAACGAAGGGATCAGAATTAGCATAGTTTGTTCTAAAGAATTTTATATCTAATGGAGAGTAGTTGCGGGTAGGACGTTGAGGTACACAGAAAGATATATTTTCAACTAAATATTCAGAGCTCGATTTACCATTAATTGTGTTTAGAATAAACATTACATTTAGCATAGATCTTCGACTACTCAAAGATGGTAACTTAATTAGAGCAAGTCTAGCTTTATACGTAGGAAAACAAAGTGGGTTCCATTGTAGTCCGCGAAGACAAAATATTAAAAACTGTTTTTGTACCGCTTCAATTGCATTAATATGTATATTATATGTCGGATCCCATATTATTGATGCATACTCCAAAATCGGACGAACGAGCGACGTAAAGAGTTGCTTGGTGATATACGGGTCATCAAATTCCTTGGCCCAGCGCTTGATGAAGCCGAGTTGACATCTTGCTTTACTTACAATCAAGGAAATATGTTGGATGAAATTCAGTTTTGGGTCCATTAGAATTCCAAGATCTGTGACAGTAGAAACAGTTTCCAGCTCATAACAACCCAAAGAATATTTAACGTTCATATGGCTTCTTCGGAAGAAACACATATGTTTGCATTTATTAAAGTTTAGTTTCATTAGATTCAACTCACACCAGGAATATAAGGAATTTAAGTCTGCTTGAAGAAATTTATGATCATCAAAGTTATTGTAGGATAGAAATATTTTTACATCATCGGCATACATGAGAATGGAAGAGTTGTTAATAGCGCTAGGTAAGTTATTGATAAATAATGAGAAAAGTAATGGACCCAAATGGCTTCCTTGCGGAACACCAGATGTAACTGATATTGGCTTGGATATAGTATTTTTAAACAGCACATTTTGTTTCCTGTTAGTGAGGTACGATTTAATCCAGTTTAAACAATTTTGTGTAAATCCCATTTGGTGAAGTTTATTCAAAAGAAGTACGTGGTTGACTTTATCAAATGCCTTACTGAAATCTGTGTAAACTACATCAGTTTGCATTTTATTGGTAAAGCCATGCTTGACCAAAGTTGTGAATTGTAAGAGGTTGGTTACCGTTGAACAGCCCTTGCGAAAGCCATGTTGACTAGAAGATAATAACGACGACACTTGATGGCTTAAACGATCAGTAATTAGTTTTTCAAAAAGTTTTGGTATGGTACTCAATTTAGCAATTCCTCTATAATTTTTAATGTCAGATTTACTACCAGATTTAAAAAGCGGGATGATGACAGAATTCCTCCACATTTCAGGAAATATTCCAAATTTAATTGATAAATTGAACAGTTGCATAAGAGGAGCAACTAAAGCTTCAGCACAATTAATAAGAATACAGCTCGGGACTTTATCCGGTCCACTGTTATAAGAATATTTCAATTTCTTTAAACCGTTAAGAACAGACAATTCATCGATAAAAGGGATTAAGATAGACTGACTTCCAATATTGGAGCATGGTAGTAGACCAGTGTCACTAATTTGATCGTTGGCATAAGTAGATGAAAAGAAATCTGCAAACAAGTTACTTATTTCAGCATCCTCATCTGATTCATTTTCATTTAACTTCATTGTAGGTGGAAAAGAAGTAGATTTTCTTTTTAAATTTACAAAATTGTAAAACGACTTGGATTCTTCTTAAGGTTGTTTTTAATTTTCACGAGATAGCTGTTATAGCAATTCTGATTTAATTTGTTATATTCGGCTCGCGCAACTGAGTATTTAGCAAAGTCTGATGCTGATCCAGATTTTTTAAACTTTTTATAATATTTATTTTTGCTATTTTTGATTTTAGCAAGAGCTGTAGTATTCCATGGTGGTCCAAAGGAATTTGAACAGGTTTTTCTTGGAAAACATTGGTTCAAGATGAAATATATTCTATCGTAGAAACTCATAGTAATATGGTCGATGACATCAGCTTTGTTTTCAAAGTTAGAAATTGACAGTAAACTACTCCAGTCAGTATTATAAAGTAGCTCAGTTACCCTGCTATATAGCCAGTTTCTAGATAACAAGTACCTAAAATTGCTTGTTCAATTGAGCACAAATTCATGTTTTTCGTTTTTATTAAACAAGTGTCAAATTTTATTGAGTGAAAACGTAATTGCTGTTTTTATTTGTGGTTTCTACATTGCAGTTTCAATTGTCTAAACTGTCAAAAGAAGACAAGCAGAAAAAAGTGATTGTATGCATGGCAAAATAATATTTTGTTCAATTTTTTCCAAAAAAAGAAATTACTTTTCAAAAAATAATTCAAAAACCACAACAAATATACATTATACCACATATAAATATGGATTTAAAGAATAAAAAGCTGTAAGTGTGCATATACACATGTATGTATATGCATATGTATATGTATTAATAAATTTTGATTCATAAATAAAAAACAGCTGCTTTTGTATTCGGTCTAGAGTTGCCATTGGGTAATAAAAAAAATTGGTTTTTGTATGGAAAAAAGTAAACGAAATACTAAAATTTTTACTACGGCAATCCTGCAATTGAATAAAACGTAAAGTGCTAGGTAACAGTACGTAGGTTAGACAAGTGGGTTATAAAAACTCATTTTGTTACGTACTTGTCTGGGTAGTACTTGCTTGTTTGTTTGCTTACTTGTTATGTAGAAACATGCCAATAATTCCCATTTTTGAAGCATAAGCTATTGACTATTGATTTTTTCACAGGATGAGATGTATATAATGAAAGATATGAATTTACTAAAATTGTAGGATGATAGCGGTCTTCTGGCAAAGTTAATGGATCAGTGCGAAGAACAGAAGTGTCAACATAATCATTTACAAAAACCAGGTCTAAAAGTTTATTGTTATAGATACCATTCATCTGATAAAGATTCACATCTAGTAAGCAATCAATAAACTCAGTGTATTTCACATTGGCGCCAGATTTATAGGGCGTGAAATAGCTATTATCAGTAGAACGGTTCCAGGAAATCATAGGCATATTAAAATCACCAACTGCAATGATAGTATCATTGTGATTAGACATTCGTACAACGGAGGAGATAGCGTCCGAGTGTTTCTGGTAAATTATTTCAGGTGAATTAGGAGGGATATATGAACACATTACAAAAATTCTTTTATGCTTGAATTTTACCAAAACAGCCATAAATTCAATATCCAGAAATGACGTAAATGGTAAAGCTTCAGAAGTGAGCAGGCTAGAAACTGCTATCAAGACACCACCTCCCTTTATGTTATTGCCACGATCACGTCTATATATCGTATAGTTAACAGCTAAAATTTCCGTGTTCAATATATTTTCATTAAGCCATGTTTCAGTAAATGCTATAGCATGATAGTCAAATGAGTAACTTTGATTAAATAACGCAGATAATTTCGTATTAATGCCACGAACATTTTGGTATATAAGAATAAAATTTTCAATACATTTGTTTAGTTTTTTTTCAATATTTGTTGCCGTTGAAGGCAATTGAACAGAATTCCTTTGTCTTGTTTTAAATATAAATTCGCGAACGTAAATACCATTAGCCCAGAAGTTTGGAGAAATAACTATATTAAACAACTCTTCCGGTACAGTAATCTTGAATGATGCCACTATTCTTGGTTCAGAGTAAGAAAATTTGTACACTGAGATATCTAAGTTGGTACCATGCTTTAATTTTATATATGAATGAACTTCTTCAACAGTAGTATCTGATGCTAATCGGGAAACGAAGATTGTTTTGTTTGGAGGTATAACTCTAATCGGTCTAATAAGACCTGCAGTATTACTTTCGATTCTAGTTTGAGCAGAACTAGTACACCTATTAGATAGGTTATTAGTAGTTAATAAAGTATTAACAGGTGTTCTATCGGCAACTGTAGAGAATTGAGTGGGTTGGCTCGTATGTTGAATAGAGGATACGGTACTGGCATTAACAAGGTTCACAGAGTTCGGTGATGAATTCGGAGTTGAGAAATTAGTGTCATCACTTACATCAATAATGGGTAGAGTACATTGAATAGCTGCAGTACCAACATTTTTCTTTGTATGTTTGGGTGACAAATTCTGCAATTAATTCATAAATTTATCCAAATTGTTGTATTTTGAAAAAAGTTTACCAAAGTCAGCTAGTTTAGTCTGAAGTGACACAAAATCTTGACTAATTTTTTCAAATTCAGCTTTTGAATTTTTGAAAAGGCTATAAAACTCAATTCCGACATTTCTACAGTTAACGCACGTCCAGTTCAAACATTTTTGAGAATCCGCAAGAGCATCAGCATCGCGTGCTCTAAGATTACTACCACAGCATTTCAGATGATAATATTTCAGACATAACCAACAGGACACCATGCGGTCATTCTCAGGTTTAACACATTTCACATTGGAGCATTCCATATTAAGTGCACAAGCAGAAATTTTACTAAATTACCAGGTTTGAAATTATAGTTATTATGTGTGCTGGGTGATGGTTGATGATTATTATAATATTGTGATAATTGTTTTTGTTGTAAAATAAAAGAAAAACAATAACACACAAACTAAGGCAATTGTTCAACTGTTTGATCCACGTTTGTTAAACTTTTTATACGAGAAACAAGTGCACCATAAATTTATGTTGTTAAACAAGTAAACGATTTTTAAAAGAAATATTTTGCTTGGTTTGTTTGTATTTGTTTTTTTTTAAATCAGTTTTTAAGATAGTTGTTAGTGTTATTAACTGGATATTTTTGTGATTTAAATTATTTCAAGTTTTAAATAAAGAGAGCAAATTGCATTACTTATTGTTCGTATAAGAGTTTAGTTTTTATTTATGTTAATAGGTTCTCTTTAACACGAATTGTAATTTTTGCAAATATGTATATTTAATTATGTACTTATATAAAATTAAAAGATAATAAAATCTATCAAAAACGACGCGGATTAAAGCAAAAATACTTCACGATGCACAGAAGAACAAATTAAAAAATGCAATTCAGCAACATAAACAAGATTCAAGTAATGTTTTTAATTTATACGAGATATTAAAACAGAGCAAACAAAAAACACGTCCGTACACTAGCAGTTACCGTTTGGATGTGCTATAACATATTTGGTTAACTCACACTGCATCGTTAAAATGTATCTGTACCCATTTGACATTCGTAAAGGTCCTACTGTGTCTATTTGTAGGAGTTTCAGTTATAATCATTTTTTCTCTGACGTATTTTGTTTGCTTGTTTCTAATACATTTGTCGCATTTGTTTATATAATCCCTAACCATTTTTCGCATGTTTTTCCATACGTAACGTTGCTTCAGTTTTAGTATTGTCTTTCTAATACCAAAATGTCCTGAAATTGGAGAATCGTGGAATTCTTTTATAATGTTCATTTGTATTTTTTTTCTTTAATATTTTGTAATGGTTTATACAATATAATATTTAACTCATAGTTCTTCCTTTTATTTACTTCTAATAACTTCCGGTGCACCTCATTATAACTTTTATTTAAATATTCAACTGATATGAGCTCAAAAATTTTATCTTCCCATGATAAAGCGAGATTCTTTGTATTCTGCTTATGCATATAAACTATTAATTTCTCTAGGGTCAAAACGTATTTTGCTAGATCTTCACTAATATTTATTACAAAGCTATTGTCTTCATTTTCTATTGTACCCTCTTTTGGTCCATTCTTCCTTTGTATACCGGTTTTAATGATATTAAATCTTAATTCGCGTATATTTTTTATATCTCTCAAAGATGTACATTCCCACATATAATTTATATGTTGGCCTTGGGACATGACACTATTGTTATTTTCCATTACTTTATTACTACTTTCATTTGTTTTCATTCCACGTGTCGTTACTAAGATTTTAGGTGATTTTTTAATGTCGTCTTCTATAGGAGTCATACTCTTTAACATGTCGGAGTCTAATTTTATTTTTGATAGAGCGTCAGCGTTAGTATTTATTTTCCCTTTTTTGTAAATAATTTCAAAATCATAGTCTGATAAGTCTATTCTTATTCGCGTTAATTTTGATGACGGATTTTTGTGCGTAAAAAGTGAAACAAGTGGCCTGTGGTCAGTCACAACAATAAATTTCCTACCAAATAAATAAGGTCTAAAAAATTCTATTCCCCAGTGTATTGCAAGAAGTTCTTTTTCTATTACTGGTTTGTTTAAGTCATGTTTTCCTAAAGTTTTGCTTGCATATGAAATTGGTAGATCTTTTCCTATTTCACCTTGTGACAGTATAGCGCCTAGTGCATAATTTGATGCATCCGTGGTCAGTATAAAAGGTTTTTCAAAGTCTGGGTATCTTAATATTGGTGCATTAACTAATTTTGTCTTAAGTGTGTCAAAAGCTTGTTGACATTCTTTTGTCCATTGAAATTCTTTTCCCTTTTTAGTCTGATCATTTAAACACTTAGTGATTTCTGCAAAATCTTTTATGAAACGTCTGTAATAATTGCAAAATGCAACAAAACGTTTAACCTCATCCTTGTCCTTTGGAATTGGATACTGTTCAATGGCTTTATGTTTTGAAGGATCAGTTCGTACCCCGTCTTTTGTTATTTGGTGTCCTAAGTAGATTACTTCTGATTTCAGAAATACACATTTTGATGCGTTCAGTTTTAAATTGTACTTTGATAAACGTTCAAATACTTTTATTAAATTCTCATTATGGTGTTTAAAACTACATCCAAATACAATAATGTTATCTACATACAAGAACGCTTTGGAATCCAGTCCACTCAGTGCTATTGTCAACATTCTCTGGAAACTATTGGATGAAATTTTCAAACCAAATGGTAAACTTTTGAACTGATAATGACCATTACTTGTTGAAAAAGCTGTTAAATGTCTTGAATCTTCGTCTAGGTTTATTTGATGGAATGAACTAGTCATATCTAAGGTTGAAAAATATTTGGCTCTTCCAAGGCGATCTAAAACATCTTCTAGTCTTGTTAGTGGAAATTTATCATTAACTATCCTCTTGTTCAATTGCCGGAAATCTACCACTAGTCTCCATTTTTCTTTTCCGTTTTCACTCTTTTTTGGGACTACTAATAGAGGTGAATTATATGCATTATCTGATGGTTCTATTATGTCCTCGTCCAGTAATTGTTTTACCTGATTGTTTATTTCATCGTACTGCGTATGAGGTAATCTATAATTTTTTATGTATACCGGTGTATTGTCGGAAACTTTTAAGGTCTGTGTATAGAAATTATTTGTAGTCAACGTCTCCCCCTCTAAGTGAAAAATGTATTGATAATCTTTGAAGATTTCCGTTAGTTCTGTTCTTATTCTACTGTCTTCAGTGTCAATTTTCAGGATGTCAAGAAGTTTTCTAAGTCTATCTGCATCATGTTTTCTTCTTCTAGGATCATATGACCGTCTCATCAGGGTGTAATTCTTTAATGGTTCTATTTCAAATCTGATATTTTCTAAGGTTACGTCGTTATCTGTTGTGTTCAGTATTTTGACGTGACAATTTCCATTTCCTGGTACTATTGTATTGCTAATGAATATCCCAGGTTGAATTTCCTTATTTAAAATTATACTATCTTCATCTATATTTAAATTTACAGGGTGAATACCCTCTGATCTTCTATCTACTGTGAT
>OY812999.1:73791520-73986520 GCA_963681545.1 Germaria angustata | reverse complement strand
TGTTGCCATTATATATATAAATTGGAAAAATAAAAACAAAAACTTTTTTTAATATTAAACATAAAAAAATATTACAAAAATACAATAAAGAAATAAATTTATGTGTTTTTTATAGTTTTTCGTGATATTATTACATTTTTTATCAATGACTTTAATGTTATTCATTATAAAATATATATCCGGCTTCTCTGAAATTTGTATTGCTAAAATAAACATCAGCTGATTATTATGCTGTTACTGTCTTCCAAATAATTATGAAGCTGACTTCAGAGCAGCATTTGAAGTTGGCAGCATTTGAAGCCGTGAAGTCTGCTGTCGTCTATGTGTTTCGAGCATGATAGAATTAGAAAACTTTAAATATAAATATTTATTTATTGATTATAGTGCTAATATAAGAAATTTTATTTTATTCGTTGTTTCTCGTAGGCAGTTTATTTCATAAATCTAAATATAGGAGGGTTGCACTCAAATTTTACTGAACTAGAAACTTTGTGTTTGAATGATAGATTTGATTTTGTATGTGTAACTGAGACACATCTAACTGAAAACATTGAAGATGCAGAAGTAATGATAAAAAACTATAAAATAGTAAGATGCAATAGTAAGTCTAGACATACTGGTGGTGTGTGTTTTTACATCAATGAAAATTGGAATATACGAATAATTGACAGCAAGTCGTTAGAAAAAGTTCTTTGGTGGTTAAAAGTTGAAATTAAAAATAAAAAGATGAAATACATATTAACAGGAGTTTATAGGTCACCTGAGAGAAGAAACTCACCTGAAAATATATTTATAGATTTTTTCAAAGAAGAAATGGAAATAAATAGTGCCAACGAGAATCATATAATAATGGGTGATTTTAATATCAACTGGTTGGAGAACAGCAATCATAAAAATATCATACATGAAATAATTAGCGATAATTTTTTCAGACAAATTATAACACAACCCACAAGAATAACAAATACTAGATCAACACTTATAGATTACGTTGCACAGTGGCTGAAAAACGTTTTTCATTGGCCAAAATTCTGTAACTTTTGAACCGATCAAAATATTGAAGTAATTCTTTTTTTAATGGATAGATATTTAATTCAGCTTGACTCAGTTTTAATTACATTGAAATTGATTGAGTACTTCTTAAGGACTTCTAGGTCAAAGTTGAACTTTTGATTTTTTTTAACTTTTGGAGTGAAATATGGGTTTATTTTTTTTATTTGCATATTAAACAATTTTATATTTTGATCTTAATAATAATTATAATTATTTTTTGTGATAATGGAATTTTTTTAATGTTACAATCAAAAAATTTTTTACACTGAAAAAAATTTTTTACACTCAAAAAAATTTTTACACTCAAAAAAAAGTTTAAAATTAACTGGAAACAAGGTTTAAATCCACTCCTGTTCTTTCAGATGCTGTTTCTGGATCTGAAAAGAATCTTCGTGCGGTATTGCCATCATTTGTATTGCCTGACCCTTGTTTTGGCTGATCTATAATCAATCCAATTTTGCGATATTCATCTTGAACATGTTTCTTTTTTGAACTTCTTAACTCTTTGTTGGTTTTATTGTTTCTTATGGATCCTGAAGACCCGAAATATAAATCATAATTGATTTTTAGTATATGTTCCATAAGTCGTATTCTTGCATGTAGTGGTGATAATCTAAATTCATATGCATCGGTATTATCTAATGATTTTGTCGGAACTTGGTTTAATTGGGTTTATGCTGCTTGGCATATAATGCAGCTGGATGCAGCCTTCGTGTTAGTCAAAGCCTGACCTACATTTCCATTTATCATTGTAAGGACTAATTGGTAGCTTACTTCAATTTGCTGCCCATCTAACTGTAATTGTAATGGCTAATGGTAGTGTTGCAATTTGGGCC
Source organism: Germaria angustata (assembly GCA_963681545.1). Lineage (NCBI taxonomy): Eukaryota > Metazoa > Arthropoda > Insecta > Diptera > Tachinidae > Germaria > Germaria angustata. The sequence goes on along the minus strand of OY812999.1, from coordinate 73,984,631 downwards.
TTGATATCACTAATTTCTTTGTTAATGGCATCACGAGTTTCTTCTTTGAATTCAAATTTGATTGGCCTGCAGTATTTCGTAGAAGATGGTGTCTCATTTTTCCAAATATCCATTGTTTGCATTGTACTAGTCGAAGGCTCTGAATCTTCCAAAATCTTTTTCAATCGCAATGGTACAATTGATACCATGAACATATCCGAGTCCGAAATATTTTCACATACAACTTGTTTGTATTGGTTATGTCCCGAAGAACCATCACATCCCCACTTGCAAAAAAGAATTAGCTTTGTGTTTCCATATTTCTTTAACGCATTTCCTGGTATTGATTGTAGCAAGCGTTCGGCTGTGTGATCAAGTAGAGATTGTAGTTGTACCTCTGCCGAAATTGGTGTGTTTGGTTAGTATCCTTTGATGGAAAACAGTCCATTTTAACAGTTATGTGATGATATGCTGGATAGATATTTGAGCCATTTCAATCGCACGCAATCTGAGCTTAATATATTGCTGTTTTGTTAATTTCAAATCCAGAAATAAGGCTAATGCCTCCTCATTTATGTACTGTATTGCATCGCTTTTAACTTTTAAGAATTCGTTTTGTTCTCACTAGACTAGCTTTAATAACTTTTTCAATGATATCCACTTTTGTTAATTTCTTTCTGTGATCGTAATTAATGTAGGAAAAATTATTTTATATTTGTACAACCAATTGCATCGTTAACATCTTTAAGTTTCCGCCTCTTAGATCTATCGCTGCAGTTGTCCAATGATTTGCGTGGTCTTCCAACCTTATCTTGCTTTGCTGTTTCTGCAGCGACAGTAAGTTGCCCTTCTAACCACTTTTCACTTTTTATATAAAACTTTTGTTTACTGTAGCTAACTTCTTTGTAGCGTTTTTTAGTACTTTTACAAAATTAGATAATTGTTCTTGTATTTCTGTGCTACACGAATTTAAGTTTAATTTTATTTCAACGTAAGTAAGAACATCTTCCTGGTTTTTATTTCTAAAATACTCTTCGGCCAGTTCTTTATAACCGAAGCTCTACATATTTTTCTAAATATTTTTATTTGAGTCTGTTATGATTTATCACTTGCAAATATACGTACGTACACGTAAAGGATTAACTTATTGTGTAATCCCTTATTGAATCCGTAGTTTTATATATTTTTAGATACATGTTATTCACACATTGATCTTCAATTTCATAGCAGGTAGTACTTAAATTGAACAAAACTGCACGTATTATCCAGACCTTAATATCAGGTAAAACTAATTAGTATCTCGCCAATATGGGGTTCTTTTTATCTTTAGTCGTTTAATGTCGCGATTATTATTATAAAATTGTTTATGACTTTGGCTGAGCGGTAACCACTTACAACAAATAAAGACTATAATCCTACCAATATTATAAAAAAGACCGCAGGCCATTATCGATGATAGCTTGCGAGTAGTGACCATTTATTTTTGACAAAAAACTGATAAAAAACACCTTTTACTGAAATAACAAAAAACAGTTGAGTTTGACAGCATGCCACGCCCACAATTATCAATAGTTTAACCTAATTTTTTGGCTACCTTAATATGGATATATTAGCTCCAAAATGGCGTAAAAATTTTAAAAATCGGTGACAAAAAAAATTTGACTTTTGGCCAATGAAAAACGATTTTCAGCCACTGTGCGTTGTAACAAATATTGAAGACTTATGAGCAAAAACAAACTTTGACCTAAAAATAAGTGATCATGAGTCAATAGAACTATCACTACCAGTAAGAGAGAAGTTGGAAATATCTAAAAGGAAAAGAATAAAAATACTAAATTTCAATAACCTGAGATTCCGAAACAACCTAAAGTATACGGAAATTGGTAAAATCAACACTAATTATGACACGGAGCAATTGTTTGAAATATTGATTAAAGGAATAAATGATGCCCTTAGCCCAATGATAATCACAAAATTTATAAAAAATAACACTCAAAATAAGTGGTTTAATAATCAACTAAAGGTTATGAAGGATTGTAATGCCCAGTTTTTAACTTAATATTTAAATATGCAATTGGTTAAATTTAACATAAATTTAAATTGTATTTAAATACAGCTTCAGTTTTTCAGTGTTAAATAATTCTTGCTATTAAATAGCAATAAAAATATGGTAGCACTATGAAATGTTAAAAAATTTATCGATAGTTTCAAAGAAAACAGCTGTCTTTTTGATAGGAATCCCTTTTGTTGCCTTTTTTATTTATAAATATACTTATATTTATATATATGAGCATATGTATATACTTACATACATATATCTATAATTTTTAATTTAATTTACGTATATATTCTTTTTTGTTTAACAACTTTTAATTTCTAAAAAATATGTTTTAATTTCTTTCATTGGACGTAGAGATGGGCGCGAGTCGTGTTTTTTTTTCGTGACACGAAACATGCACGATCAACACGACGTGTTCGTGTTGAAAGTGTAAATCTTGATAAGTTACTATTTCTTAACAAAAATATGTAAATAACACATATACTACGTTTATACGCATGTCTTATTTGCAAATAGAACTATTTGCAAATAACTAATTCACTGTTTATACGGGAAATTGCATACAGAACTTATGTTATTATTAGTGATGCCACGTGACGAAAATATGTTTGTTTGGTAAGTAAAACACAAAAAACGTTCATGAAGTGGCAACGTCTTACTTTTTATTTGCAAATAGTGCCGTTATTCAAGACTAAACAAGTGAGTTAATAAGTTACAATAAAAAAGTTATACGGCAACATTCTTCTTTTTTATTTGCAAATAGGACGTGCGTATAAACGTAGTAATAGATATTTATTTGCAAATAACTAAATATATTTAAGTTTATGTGATTCTTTTATGTTAAAACAAAAATCACCCCTATTACAAAATTATTGGGAGTTCCCATTCACAAAGGGAATGTGAGTTCCCATTCCCAAAAATGTATTGTATGGGAATTCCCATTCCCATAAATTTGCTATTATGAAATAATGGGAACATTCCAAATCAGCTCACATTTTCGAACATTGAACTTAATTGCTGTCAGCTGTTTTTTAAAGTAAATTTTATATGACCGATTTGCTGAAAATTGTGAAATTCTTGTGTTAACAAATACAAAATCTTTTTAAAAACTCCAAATTTAAAAAAAATGTTTCCAATAAGAGCCTCTTTGCATTTGCTGCTCCAAAATGATGACGACGTCAACAGAGGGAATGAAAAACTTCACCGAAAGAAGTTGCGAGATGCCTGCAATCCTTTTGAACCCTTTAAAAATTTATAAAAAAAAACCCTGAATACCTTTTTTCATTCTGGCAAAGTCTTTTTCGGAGGTCCCGCACTATTTAAAGAAGTTATTGCATCTGCCCAAAACGGGTCACTTTCTTCCTTGGTTATTTTGGAATAACCACTAGCAATACTTGGGCAGTTTTCCATTTTCTCAACTAATATCTGCAATTGAATTTTATTTACCCCCCTAGAAATGCAAAAATTTCTATTCAAATTGCTAATTTTTATATTTTTTAAGAAATACTTACATTTTGCTCACATCAAAATTCAAAGGGAACGAATGTTTGATAAATAAAAAAAAATTCGAATGAAATTTAATTTCATAATAAGGGAATTCACATTCGAAGATGCCAGATTGGGGAAAAAGAGTTTCGTAATACCAACAGTGGGAAATGGGAACAAAATTGTTGGGAAACGGTTTTCATAATAAGGGTGAATATATTTGTATGTACATAAGTACATATGTATGTACATCCATACATAAGTGAATTTAAGTTGAAAATTTTTTTTATTGAATTTAGTTTCGTGCGTGTTGGTTGGTCTCGTGTTTTGAAATTTTTTGCCGTGCGTGTTTCGTTCGTGCTTGACATCTTGGGTTTCGTGTTCGTGTCGTGCTGAAAAAATCCAACACGCGCCCATCTCTAATTTGACGCCAAGAAATTGAGAGGTAAACAAACGGCAAAATCATATGTTAACTTCTGGACTTTAAATAAACTTTAGATGCCCAATGTTGCTCATTTAAGTTGCAATTAAATAAGCTTTGAAGAACTGTCTTTCGGATTTAAATGGCATTTAAAGCTAAATGGCATTTAAATACAAAGTTAAAAACTGGGCATAAGATTCAGCTATACCAAAGGGCGGTTTGGTTCAAGACGATCACATTGGTTCACATTGGAACGAATATAAAAGATTTAGAAATGAGTATAAATCGCAGCTGGAATGGGCAAAAAGAGCTTCATAAATAACAAAATAAATGAATGTATGGACCAAAAGATGATGTGGAAAACGATTAAGTCACTTGTATTAAAAAAAAATTTCACGACAATATGTGAAATACAAATAAACGGAAAAATTATAACTAATGAAAGACAAATAGCAGAGGATCTAAATCATTTTTTTGTAAAAAGCGTGAAAGAAATTACAGATAGCATACCATTCGTAAAGTATGAAAGCATTATTCAAGAAAACCCAACACTTAAATTCAATTTCGACATAATTACAATAGATATGTTAAAAGATACGTTAAAACTATTTAACAAGAAAAAAGACCAACATTTCGTCTCTGTTAAAATGTTTGTGGAAAATTTTGACATTCTTGGTAACCAATTGCATAAACTCATAGAAAAATCTCTACTAAATGCAACTTTTCCCAATTGCCTAAAAGAATCATATGTGGTACCAATACAAAAGATTAAGAATACCAAAGATCCACAGGAAATAAGACCAGTGAATACTTTAATGACAATTAGCAAAATATTAGAGAAAATAGTACACTATCAATTGAGCAAATATTTTGAGAAAATAATCTATTAAATGAAACACAATCAGGCTTTCGAAATAAACATAGCTGTGAATCACTGTTAAATTTAGTAATTACACAGTGGAAAACTGAGGTAACAAACAAAAATTGTGTTGTAGCAGTGTTTCTGGATTTAAAACGAGCTTTTGAAACAATTAATAGAAGAATATTATTGCTTAAACTAGAAAAGTATGGCGTAAGAGATAAGGAGCTAAACTGGTTTGAAAATTATTTGAGAAATAGAAAACAAAGAACTAAATGTGGAGAGAATATATCACAAGCTGTAGATAATGATATTGGAGTACCGCAGGGAGCTGTTTTAGGAACTTTGTTATTTATAATATATATAAATGATATGGGAAATGTGCTGAAAAATGCGAAAATTTGCATGTTTGCGGATGATGCGCTTATTTATATAAGTGGAGGGTCAGCCGATGACTGTGTGAGAAAACTTAATAATGATCTGGATGACGTCGATAAATATTTAAAAATGAATAAACTTAAACTGAACAAGAACAAGACAAAAGCCATGATTATAAATGGAACAAGCACAGAGGGAATAATAATCGATGGGGAACAAATCGAAGAAGTATTGGAAATGAAATATCTTGGTATTATGATCGATAAAAAATTGAAGTTTGATCTGCACTACGACTATGTTTGCAAGAAGATATCAAAAAAGATCTCATTCCTGAGAAGAATACGCGATAAAGTATCCTCAATAACAGCTGTGAATATTTTCAACACAACAATAAAACCGCATTTTGAATATTGTTCAACTGTTTTATTTCTTGGAAACCTACAAATAAAAAAGAGACTTCAAAAGCTGCAAAACTGGGGTATGAGGTGTATTCTTAAATGCAATAGGCTAACAAGCAGAAGAGACATGTTAGAAGCGTTAAAATGGCTATCAGTAAATCAAAGACTGATTATGAATGTTTTAATGATTATATTTAAAATGAAAAATGGTATGATGCCGGGATATCTGGAAAAACAACTAACATATGTGGCAGAAGTTCAACCCTACTATTTAAGAAATATGGGGGATTTTAGACTACAATTTTGTAGAAGTAATTATTCGCAAAACTTATTATTTTATAATGGTCTTAAACTTTATAATGAAATGCCTCCAGAGTTAAAAAATAAAAACAATTATTATCTTTTTAAAAGGCAATTAACATTGTATGTAAAAAATTTTGATTAAAGAATGAAAATCCAAAGAATTAACATTTTAAATTGTAAATAATAGCAAATAATAGCTAAATAAATAAATAAATAAAAAAAAAAATAAAAAATAAAATAAAATTTTACATGATGAGACGCGTTTTTCAAATCGAGCAAAGAAAAAACCCGTTTATTCACCAGTCTGGCCAATAAATCGTCAATGAGTGCTAATGGAAAATTGTACTTACACGTATTTTTGTTCAATTCACGGTAATCAACGCACAACCGAATCTCACCATTTTTTTCGAACGAAAACTATTGGAGAAGTGTATTCTGACATACCTGGTGTAATAATTCCTTTTTCCAATAATTCATCTAAATTTTTTTGAACATTCTGCTTTTCGTTATATGAAAGTCTGCGTGGGGAGCAGCTGAACGGTGTTTCATTCTTCAAATTAATTTTCAGTTTCCATTAGATTTCGGGTTTATCGGGACGTTTGCAGTTTGAATAACAATCTTTAAATAATTTCTGAAATTCTCATACATCTTCGTTATTAACAATCAAGTCTTCATTTTCTATTTCTATATTCATTATTATTCTATATTCATTATTTCTGTTGTAATACAAATGTTTGTTGTTAGAAGGAGCAATAATACGGACATGCGTCCCGTTAACACAGCATGTACATTGAGCCAGAGACACTTCATAATCTTTCCCTATACCTGTTTGGTACCCACCTTCGGCAAAGAAACGTAAAGTAAAGATAACAGTAAAAGAATTAAAAAAAGAAAATATGCCATTTAACACAGTTGGTGTATTTAGTAATTCCTTAAATACCCTTGACTACAAACGAAATGTATAATAATTATATAATCAAAGCTATAATAAGAAATAACGCAATAATCAAATTGAAATACAATAATATACTAAAAAAAAGAGACTGGTTTAGGATTAAAAGGAAATTGCAAGCAATATAATATGATAAGTATTTTTTAGGAAGATAACTTGTAAGATTTAAGAGATGATTTTTGTATACCTAACTTACTAGAGGTACTCAGAAAATTAGATATCGACAATACAATAGAAATCCAGTCCTTAAGAGCAGAAAAAACATAAATAGATTTTCCGCGGTAATGACGCTCATCATGGCCATCATCCTGCTAGCCAGCATTAGGAAATACTTTCACAGAAGGAAGCCAAAACGACCGGTGGAAAAACCAACAGAAGCTGCTGCAGAAGCTAACCAAAACCAAGAAACCGTCATCCAAATCCCTACACCGGAAGCAAGAAATTTTCAAATTTTCCAGACGCTCGAGGACAAGCGTTTTTAAAAGGGAAGGAGAACACTGTTAACATTTAAAACTTCCAAAACATGTTTCCCACGTTGCAAAAATATACTTATATATATATATATATATATATATATATATATATATATATATATATATATATATATATATATATATATATGTGTGTGTGTGTGTGTATATATATATATATATATATATATGTGTGTATATATATATATATATATATATATATATATATATATATATATATATATGTGTGTGTATATATATATATATATATATATATGTGTGTATATATATATATATACATATATATATATATATATATATATATATATATATATATATATATATATATATATATATATATATACATATATAATATTGAAATTTATTATTTGGGAAAAATGAAAAATAAAATCTTTATTTTTGTTATTTGCATTATTTGTAAAACCGCGGTTGTTGGCACAAATTTAACCAATACTCTTTAATATTACTTTTGGATAAGATCACTTTAGTCACCGGCCCATCACTAATTAAGGTGTCATCACTAATTATTTCTTAATAACTTTATGCAACTAAACTCAAATATTGTTATTTTTAATGCATTTAACATTGATTGAATATTGTTGTTAGTGTAAATTCTTTCATATTTCTCTTTTTGTCATGTCCTCATATAAATGCATTTCGTACTTAAATATCACAAATACAATGTATGCCCTGAATTTTTTTGTTCAAGATCTTATTACTGTTATAAATAAGTAAATCATATTCTTTTATTCTTATAGTTAACAAAAATACTTTGTAAAATTTGGTTGTTACTTTTGAATTGAACCTGCAATAAAAAGCATTTCGCCCATTTTAAATTAGAAATTTTCAAAGGCTAATTTTCTACGCGACATTTTGGCGACCTTGACAGGACTCGGCAGTGGTAAATAGTATTATTAATAAGTGGCGATAAGAATTTTAGGCCCGTAGAGCAGCAACACAAACAATTGCTTTGTGCAACACAATTGCTCGTGGTATATCTGCATTTTTTTCTTCGAAAAATTCTTGGAACCCACATTAAACGCTGCTGTTGTCCTCATTTGTTTTTTTTTTTTTTTTTTTTTTTTTTTTTGGAAAAGAGATTTTATTTAATTCTTTGAAACTTAAAAATGGCTAATGACGACGATGCAGGTAGCGCTGGTAGTGCAGAATTAGGTGCGTTAAAACAACAAAGAGCTAACATGAAAAGAAATATCTCCAATATACACAAGCAAATTGAAAAAGATGGTGACAAAACCGACGTCAAAATTTTGCAATGTCGACTAGAAATTTTGGACTCGTATTTTAAACAAATTTGCCATTGCAAATTAAAAAGGCTTGCCCTTCCGATGCCACAAGAAGTGACATTGAAGAAAGTTATATTGCGGCTAAGGCTAAAATTTTGTGCATCTTAAATAAAAATCGTTGTTCATCTTTCAATCAACTTTCTCTGAAGATAGATAACTTCTGACAAACTCATTGAAAGTCCAATGTGATCTTTCGACAGTCCCTAGCGTTTTATGATGGTATGCGGTTGACATTTCTTGGTTGATTCCAAGTAATGCGCACATGTTACCCATTAGCTCATTTTTATATTCTTTACCTTGATCCGTTAAAATTTTCTTTGGTGGTCCGTATGTTAAAATTAGGTTTTCATAAATTGTTTGGCTATCGTTTTTTGCATCTTTCGATGGAACTGGTATGGCTATCAAATATTTAGATAGATCGCACATGACTGTAACGGCATATTCGTTTCCAAGATTTGACGTAATGAAAGGTCCTATGGTATCAATTATGACAGTGTCGAAAGCTTTATTTGGCGTTTGTGTTATTTGTGAAGGTTCTATATTTTTTGGCAAAGACTTATTTTCTGGCAAAGAAGGCAAGTTTTAACATATTTAATTACGTCTTTTGTCATGTTCTTCCAATAACAATAATTCCTTAATTTATTTAACGTTCTCGTTATACCTGAGTTTCCTCCAGTTAAGGGTTCATTATGGTAAAATTTCAATAATTTCTCCTTTTCAGCTTTACTACTAACAAATTTAATTCTTGCCGTGATTATAATTATTAATGTATCTAGATACTTTTCTGTGTTACTTTTAAAATCTTCGACTGACACGTAGTTGAGATATTTGTACTTTTGAGAGATATTTGTACTTTTTCGACGTTAGAATTTTTAGCTTAAATTTCTAGCTTTGATATTAACTGTTTTAGAACAATATAATATTACCTTTTCTTAAGATTGCTGCTGGAGTTTGTTTACGGAGTTCAAATTTAATTAACGGAATTTTCCTTGCCTTCCTAAAATTGGTTATTTCATCCGCTTTTGGTTCGATTACTATATTTAAATTTTCGTTATCAATAACTTTGTTGTCTGCCTGACTCGAATTTCGCCTTTTTGCTTGACCTCTTGTTGTTACCATGCGCACCTTTGGCTCACTTATTGTCTTGATAGAGTCAATATCAATCCTTGAAAGTGCATCTGCACCACAATTATCAGAGCCTTTGATATACTGGACTTCAAAAGCATACTCCTCTATGTCTAGTTTCATGCGAGGTAATTTAAATGATGGGTTTTTAAGAGAAAAAAGATACGATAGTGGTCTATGGTCGCTTCGAATAGCGAATTTTCTACCATAAACGTAAGGTCGAAAATGATTAACTGCCCAACGAATAGCTGTCAATTCTTGCTCGTTAGTGGATTTATGGGATTCCCCTTTTGTAAATGAACGAGAAGCGAAAGCTATAGGCATTTGTTTACCATCGTATTCATGGCTTAAAATAGCACCACAAGCGATTTTGCTTGCGTCTGTCCTTATGCAAAAAAGTTTGTCAAAATCAGGATATTTTAGTATCTTTGATTTAAGTAGCGCATTCTTTAAATATTGAAATGATTTTTCACATTCTTTCGACCAAATGAATTCAACGTTTTTACGAGTAAGTTGTGTGATATGTAATTCATATTTCGCGAAGTTTGGAACAAATTTTCTATAATAAATTCAATAAAACGTTTAGCTTCTTCATGATTATTTGGAGTCGGAAAATTTTGAATAATTTTAAAGTTCAATAATGTCATCTTTCAGCAGTTTACTAATTTGTCTATCAATTTCCTCTTTTTAAGTGTGCGGAATACGGTAGTTCTTGATGTATGTCCGTGTTGGATCTTTGACGTGAAGTCTTTGCTTATAAAAATTATTGGCTGTGATTTTTTCATATTCCAATGCAAAAATGTCTGCATATTCTTTACAGAGTTCAACTATTTGGTCGGAAACAAATTTTGGGAAATTCTTCTCTAACGTATGAATTACTTCACAATTCCTATGCCCATTGGACTGTTGTACTGTAAAAATGTTGTAATCGTTTAAGTTTTCAAAACGAAATTGTTTATTTCGAATATTTATGTTATTACCAGTAGTATTTAAAATTTTTATGTATAGATTTTTGATCCAGAAATACAATATGGTATGAAGATTCCATTTTCTAGCTGCTGATTTGGAACAAAATAGGATTGAGCGGAGTCGAAATTATAAATTTTTCGAAAAGTTTCGCAACGTGAAGGAACAGTAAATTCATAGGCATATCAATGATTGGCATTTCGACATTATAAGGTAATTCTCTAGTACGGATTACTAAAACGCTATTTTCATCACTATAGTCCAAAATACAATTTTTAGCTTTAAAAAAATCAAGACCTATGATACCGTCACAAGGAATAGGAAAGGTATTGTCAACTACAAAGAACTTGTGCCCAATTACACCGTCATCAATAAAAATATTACAATAGACAGATCCAAGGTTATTGAAAACTCCATCTCCAACGCATTTTATCGAAACGATCTGATTTTTGTTTATTTTGTCGATGTTCTGTACCTGATTTACTTTAACTAACGAAATATCAGCACCAGTGTCGAGAAGAAAAGTGCTGTTTGAAATGCCTGATAAATTGAGTCTAATGTAACTGCAAAAATTTAAATTTAAACTGTAAATTTTTTCATTTTCAGGGGTGTAACGTTTAGTGTTATCTATATTTTTAAAATCTTGTATGTTTTATTGGTTTTCCGTATCCTGTTCTATAACGCGTACATTTCTAATACTCGATCTAAAATTACTAGGCTGTGACTGACAATTGCTATACTGTAACTGACGATTACTATAATTATTGTTGCGGAATTCCCCAGTATTACTGTTAGGGCTTTGGTAATTGTGAGTTTGACGTGAGTTGTTGCTACGGTTGTTGCCATTTTTGTTATTATGATTATTAAATATTGCGGTTTCTATACCTATACCTGTTATAACTTGTGCCACGATATCTATTATTATGCGTTCTTGCATGAAAAATCTGTTGTCGCTTCAGAAATATTATCAAATTTACCTACTTCCATGACTAATTTAACTGCAATTTGAGTCGAATATTTGCTTGACCTTTCTGGTCCTAAGCCATCCGCCAGATATGCATTGTTTAATTGCCTTAGAATTCTAGTAGTAATCAATCCCGCGATTTCGCCTTTAATTGAGGAACGGAGTTTATTTATTACCTGTTCGATCGTCTTTTCCTCGGTTATATAGTTCCTAGCTGTACCTATCAATTTAGTTTTTATTAATGAAATGGCTACATCGTCGTTTGTTCCTTTCAATGTATTTAGCAATTGTAACGCATCAATGAAACCTTCAAAATCTGGCAATATCTTGCATGCCAATTCAATGAATTTTATTTGATCCGTCATTTTAGGTTCGCTCAAACTAGTACCTGCTGGGACGCTGTAATCTTTCAATGTAGGATAGTCTTCCTCACTATCTTCCTCTAATTCAAGCACAAAAGTCTCATCCAAGGACGTTGGTACCTCGTTTACAAAATCTAATTTCGAAAGGATATACTGCAATCTCGAATTCACGCTAGAAATAAGCTCCTCAATCTGCTTACTATTACTAGCATTAAATGTTTCAAATTCCTGGCTGTTGTTACTATATGGTTAGGATGAATCGTTAATAAATTTAAATGCTTATGTATTGTCCTCCTGCCTGGCAAATTCGATTTATTTAAGCATTTGTAGGATTTATCAAAAAGGTTTTTATCTTCCTGCAATTGCGCTAAAATTTCATCCCATATAGGCTTTCCCCTTTCTTCTACACAAACAAATTGAAAAGCCAGCACAAGTCAAAAATGGATTTCAAACAACTGTGAAGATACGATATGTTAATATGCAAGTCAATGACTAGAAGTATCAGCACAATAAACAGAATGCACAAAAATTGCTTTTGGAATCTCGAATACACTGGATAGGTCCCACCGTAAAAACAAATATGGTAGTAAATATAATTTAATAAAACGATGGGAAATATATTTTTGAGCACAGCTGTAATTCTCAAAATTCAAGAGAAATTTACATGCATGCATTTATGTATATGTTTATATTTATGCAAGATAAAGAAATAAATACGTTTTTTTCATGATTTTTCTAAAATCTGCAATTATTTCATAAAGTGTTTTGATTTCATAACAACTGATTATTATTTCAAATTATTTATAAAAATTGTTACAAAAAAATTAGATTTGTGTTTTCATCGGAACACCCTGTAAGCTGTTAAGTACATATGTATTTATATACATATCAGCAAAATAGTTGTTTTCTTTTTCTTTTCACATGCGGCTGTATACATATGTATTCAGGTATTCACATGCATATCCATATGTGATATCACATACATTATACATATTAGTATGCATGTTCAGAATAAGTTTGTGTAAGTAGAAGTTCACGCGATTATTTTGTAAGTCATAAAAATTATTAAAAGAAAAAATTAGCTTTGTATTTTTCTCTATTGACCGCTAGAGAACTATGAATGTATATATTTTCAGTTCATCTATATAATTTTCCATTTTAAATAAAAAGTTTTATGTTATTCACACATATACGCATTTGAAATTAATTTATGACACGTACATATGTATAATTTTAACTTTAGTATAAATGTATATAATAAAAGTATAAGTGTAAAAATAGGTTTAAGTATGTTATCAAATATAAGTAAGTTTATTTATAATTAGTTGTTTAAGTGTAATTTTAAGTATAAATGTAGGTTTTATAAATAAAGTATATTGCTGTACGTTAAAAATCTATTTATAATAATAATAACCATAAATTTTACACATTCATTTTTTCTTTTATGTTTATTTTATATTTACTGTGAGCCGCTTGTCGCTGTCGCCCTTGTTGTGGTTGTAGATCCCGTTGATTCTGCTTGTTGGTGTTGTGTAGATTTTTGGCACAGACTATATATTAAATCTGTGATTTTTGGTGGTGGTTTTCCGTTTGCATGCTGATGTTCGTATGTTGTTGTTGCTGGATTGACGATTTGTTTGTCTCTTCCAAGGCGAATTGAATACTAGGTGGCCTTGTTACTACTACAATCCAACAATACAAAAAACAACACGGAAACTGCCTTACCACAACTTTACCAGTCTGTCAAAAACATCTGACTACAACACAAAACAAAATTATTTTAAATATATTTTTCAATAAATATGTATGTCGGGAGAAAATACAACAAAGTTCTTACAATAATTATTAGATTTTTATTAAAAACGATATGTAAAACAGCTGAATATTAATGATGAGCGAATAGTCTTAAATGCAAGTGTTCCTATAATTGCAAATACGGTAAATATGAAGGTGCAGCAGGATTTTATTGAAAGTGAAATTAATGTATGTATGTATATATCAATGCTGTTTCTTATTCTCATCCTGTCGCAAATCCGTTTCATGTAGGTCATCAAGTTCAACATCGTTCGCGTCTGGAGATTGCTCTTCCAGAAAGTCAACATCCTCCACTCCGACTTTCTCCGTACTATGCAGGACACTACATCAAGAGATTGTATTTAGCCATTTAGTTGTGTCTGTTTCGACATTCCCTTTGCCATCTAGATGCTCAGTATTTTTTACTAAAAAAGAAAAATTACTAATATAATAAAATATATGCTTTCTAATATTTACCTAGAATGTACTCTCCCAGCCTATTTTTTAAGTCCCTTGGCGTCGAATGGTCATTCAAACCACCTTTGCATCTCATTGCAACAAAAAAAGTTCTATAGTACATATATTTGTTGAAATACATTTTCATTCTTTTTTCTTGTAATTTTTAATTGAACAGGAAACAAAAAAAATAAAAAAAATTTTGACACTTAGGGTTTGAATAATGCAGTTTTCATTAGAACAGCTGATAATCACCTGCGCTAATGAGGTCACCTGTTTTCAATTCGCCTTGGTCTCTTCTTTTTCCCTGCTGATGTTTATTGCTTTAATCCTACAAGAAATGGATGACCGAAACTAACCCACACAAAAACTATTTACTAACACATTTGTATAATAAAATATTTGAAAAACCATATGATTATCATTCGTGAAGAAATTTCCGTCATTGTTGTATTTGTTTACATTTATTGACATTAAAATTAAGTGATTCCGGGAAAGTAATTTTTGTGGCGTGCATACACTTAAGTGGCAAATATAATATGATAAATAAAAATATAAAAGATAAGTATAAATAGACTAAATATAGTACATACTAATAATTATTGTACATGAATACTTCAGGAAATATTTTCGCGGCCGAGGAATACAGCGGTGAAATAAACGAGGCACAAATACTGCCAAGAACTTCATACTCGCTAGGCGAGAATGAACTTCCACCATCAAACCCAGGTGAATGATTTAGATTTTTTAAATCATATATATTTATCAATTTTTCTTCATTTCAGGCATTCTGGCGCTTGTTGGAAAATTGTTGGAGGGCCAGAAAAGCAAAAGCGCTACATAAAGCCACAAACATAATAAATGTTATTAATAGTATAATATTATATTAATATAATAATGATATTATATTATATATTCTAATAATATTATTTAATTTAATTTGGATTTTTTTAATTTAATTTTTAAATTGGTCATTTTACCGTCATTGATGAAGAAATATCCGTCATCGCTGACTAGTAAACAACATTAGAGTGAGCGATGCAGATATACATTCTGTAAATGACAAATTTCATAGGTTTGAGTGCGATGCAAAGTCACACGTACACAAAAGTTTCCATCACTTTTTCATATTTGCTTTAAGAACTTGATAGAAACTTTGTTCTACGCGATGAATGACCGTCACTGTTCTTTATACTATATTTACACCTACGCAAAATCTAGTACTTATGAGATTTTGAGGGAAATCTAGCTCTTTTCTACCAGATTTCCCACACAAAACAAAATCTACTTACGAACTAGATTTTGGCAAAATCTCACAAAATCTTCCAATACTGAATGATGCAACTGTGTATTTTTTGGTATTATACTGAAATATCCAGCGCTGAATAAGAAAATTTTGACACTTGTAAGGAAAAAAAGCGCGGTAGAAACAAAAGATTTGCGGTAACTGAAAAACATAAACTATCGGGTATGTTCCAGGTTTCGACTCGGATTGAAAACGAAAAATTTTTTGAATCCCCATAATTTATAAAATGGTGTTCTGAATTCAGCATGTTTTTCCACATTCGAAGTTTATGTTCGAAAAAAAGTCTAAATGTCAACGGCCACGGGTACGCAAAAATCGACGGCGGTCGGCAAAAAAGTTGCAAAAAAATTAACAAATTACAAAAGTAACACCAAATTTTCACCATGATTTTTTTACTTATCTTTAACACATGTCTTTTTTGTTTGTAGGCATATTAGGTAGATAAGAAAGAGGGGTAGCAAAAGAAACGTGGTTTCTGTTTTCGTGATTTTTTTACAACAACAATGAAGGAAAATACATCTCTTCCTTTTAGCTGTCATTCGCAATTTTACTATTATATTTTATTTGCATTCGTCTGTGGTTATATCTCTGTGTTCTTTATTTTTCTTGTTTTAAACCGACAAGTGCTTGTTTTTTGTTTTGTGTGTATATAAATAAAATAAATATAAATAAAAAGTTCAAATAAATATAAACCATGTGAAAAAACGAAATTGTTTAGCTTTTAATATCTAAATATCAGTGTGATATTCTTCAATAATTGAAACAATATATACGTTTGTATGTTTATTAATATTTATTTGGTGATCTAGTTAAAAGAATTTTGTGCTTTGCCTACTATGGAGTCCAGATGAAGAGTGGCGTAGTGCACGATGATGAAGGTTAGAAAACGTGGTTGTTTAGGTGTGTGTTGCCAGATTGTTTTGATATTATGACATCCCCCTTCGTTTCACAAATTTAGTAGACCTCGTAGTCCTCTAAACGTTTCGGTGGCCTAGTACATCTTCGGGGTTTCGATGGTTGTGTATCTGGTTGTTGTTGTATTTCCGGGAGACTGTTCTGTTCCTCCAGGTGTTGTTGAGA
Organism: Germaria angustata; assembly: GCA_963681545.1. Taxonomy (NCBI): domain Eukaryota; kingdom Metazoa; phylum Arthropoda; class Insecta; order Diptera; family Tachinidae; genus Germaria; species Germaria angustata. The sequence continues at coordinate 73,967,949 of OY812999.1, read as the reverse complement.
GTGTTGTTTTGGCTTTCTAGGTGAACTTGTTATGAGTGCCGGATCTTTTTCGTCTTTTATTGGTTCACTCACTTTGTTCTTTTTCCGTTTGTTGTGCGCGCTCGCTGGGTGTTTCAATTGAGATCGGCTTTCTTATATGGATGGTATTGCGTCTGTATTTGCCTTTCTCGGACTCGACTACATATGACCTATTCGTTATCTTTTTTTCAATGTTACCTTTTATCCAATTTCCATTGGGATTTTGTTTTATGTATACTTGATCACCCGTACTTAACCCGTGTTTTTGGCGCGTTCCACGATCAAAGTATTTTTTGCTGTATTTTCGTTGCTTCTCGATCTGCTTTGGTACATTTTCTACTATTTCTTGCTGTAGGTTAGTAGATGGAAGGTCACATCTGAGCCATCTGCAGAACAATCGTTTTGCTGGACTAGAGCCGATTTTATTAGGGGTATTTCTCCATAATAGGAGTGCCTTGTAGAAGTCTGTGTTTGGATCCAAAACTTTCTTTATTAGCTGTTTTGCGATTTTAACTGTCGCTTCTGCCTTGCCGTTTGACTGCTGGTGATGTGGGCTAGATGTCTTATGAGTAAACTCCCATTCCATAGCGAATTTGTTAAAATCGGAATTTACAAAATTGGTTCCATTATCAGTTATTACTTTTATAGGTATTCCGTATCTGCTAAAGTTCTTCTTGCATATGTTTATAGTTGTTCTTGCGGAGAGACTATTGAGTTCGTCGATTTCAAAAAAGTCTGAGTAATGGTCGACTGTTATTCGGAAGTGTTTACTCTTTCCTTTTATAAATAGGTCATAAACGTCCATTGATATTATTTCAAAGGGTGTCGACGGGATCTCTGATATTATCAGGGGTTCCCTTTGTTGTTTTCTTGCAAATTTGTTACATGTATCACAATTTTGTATAACGTGTTTGATCTCATCTGTTATTCCTCGCCAGTAAACGGTTTCTCTTGCCAATTTCATAGTAGATTCAATACCCAAATGGGGTTGGTGTAGTCTATTTAAAATATCCTTTCTTATCTTCTGTGGTATTACAATTCTATTTCCTTTTAGGACAAGATCATCGTTAACAACTAGTTCGTCCCTTATGTTCCAGTAATGTTTTATGCTCTCCATTACGTCTGTTTTATTCTCTGGCCAACCTGTTTTGATCGTTTCTATCAACGTCTGCATGACGGTGTCATCTGCCGTGGCCTGTTTTATACTATGTAGCGTTTTCGAGCTCATTCTTTTGTCCTCGCTATCACTTAACTCGTCTAGTTCATCAAGTTCGTGCTCGACATTGTATATTTCTAACGAATTTTCCTCCTCAACAGGGGCTCTCGACAGAGTATCTGCAATGTACATTTGTGTTCCTCTTTTGTATTTTATCCGGAAATTGTAACGTTGTAAAGCAAGTATCATTGCTTGTAACCTCTTCGGGGTTTTCAGCAATTGTTTTTCAAAAATTTGTATTAACGGCGCGTGATCTGTTTCCACGTTTAGGTTTTTTCTGCCGCATATATATTCATCAAATCTCTTGCACGCAAATAGCACAGCCAGCATTTCCTTTTCGATCTGTGCATAGTTTCGCTGTGTTGGCGTTAGAGTCTTCGATGCGTAAATAATTGGATGTTCCTCTTGTAGTAGTGCACATCCTAGTGCAAACGATGAGGCATTGGTTTGTATTGTGACTGGCTTGTTAACGTCATAATATTTAAGAACGGGAGTTTCGGTTACAAGTTTTTTTAAAATCTGAAATGCTCGGTTTTGTTCGGTTCCCCATATGAAGTTTTTATTCGCGTGTGTCACTGTCCTTAATGGTTCGGTAATTTCAGATAAATTCGGTATAAATTTACCGACGTATGTCACCAATCGCAGAAAACGCATGGTATCTTTTTTGTCCTTTGGTACCGGCATTTGAACAATAGCGTTTATTTTTTCTGGATCCGGGCTTATTCCTTTGCTGTTTATTATGTGGCCGAAAAGTTTAATGCTCTCCTGGCAGACTTTGATTTTCGATTTATTGATTTTAAGATTTTCTTTCCGGAGACGCTGTAGTAACATCTCTAAGTTTTTGTTATGGTCTTCGATTGCGCTGCTTTTATTTTCGCCTTTGCCAAAAACTAATATATCGTCGGCAATACATACGACTCCTTTCAGTCCTGCAATTATTTGATTTTGGCGCATTTGATATATTTCCATGGCAGGTTTTATTCCAAACGGGACCCTCTTAAATCTATATTTCCCAAATGGAGTCCAGAATGACGTAAGTTTGCTGCTTTTGTTATCAAGTTCCAATTGCCAAAACCCGTTCTTAGCATCCAGAATTGTGAATACCTTGGCGTCAGCTAATTCTGCAAAAACTTCTTCTACAGTTGGAAGTTGGTATTTTGTGTCTTTTAAGGCTTCATTGAGCTTTCTGGGATCTATACATATGCGTAGTTTGTTGTTTTTCTTTACGATGACAATATTGCTTGTCCATTTTGTATGCTCTGTTTCTTTTACGATTACCCCCATTTCTTCCATTTCTTTTATTGTATTTTTAAGTTGTTCCCGTAGTGCAATGGGTATCCTTCTTGGAGCTTCACTTCTGGGTGTAACGTTGTCATCTATTTCAAGCGTTATACGACCTTTCAATTTTCCCAGCCCTTGAAACACATCCTCGTATTTTTCGATAATTGCTGTTGCTTGTCTCTGTTCTGTAGTGTTCTGTTCTATCTTCTTGCATAATTCTATGAGTTTCAGTAATTGACAAGTTTCTAGTGAAAGTAGTGGACAATGGTCATTTTTTATTACATAAAATAATAATCTATACTCAGCTGTATTTCTTTTGATTTTTAAATATGTTGTTCCAACAGGCGTTATGTGAGCTCCCTCCACAGTTTTAAGTTTGGTTTGTATTCTGGAAATTGTTGCCATTGGCTCTATACATTTTAGATTGTTCACCCCAATAATATTTCATGAAGCTCCCGTATCGAGTTGGCATTTTGTTTTATGACCTGTTTTCTTATTGTTATATATAGTTAGTTCTAAGTACAAACCTTTGTTGTTACTGTTGTCTTTAGTGTTTAAAACAAACTCTTCCTCGCTCTCATATTTTTCCTCATCACTGTTTTCTGTTGTTACTTCCTTGATTGCTTTACGGCAGAGCCAGCCACGACATATTTTCTCACTAACACAACCTCATTTTACGTCTGCAACCCAACAAACACTAAATCAAGACTTTTCATAGTGAAATAATAATGTTTGAAAATACAGAAAAAGTACTGCTTTTTAATAAACGCAAAAGAATTTACATTAAAAAAATTAAAGATTGGAAGATTGGTACTTGCGTTGGAGCAAACTACTCAATCGAGCTCAATAAGCTTGGGCATTGTCAAACATGGATGAAAGCTACATAAATGACCTTTGTCAATTTGTTATATGTATTCGCTGTGTAAATCGTAAGTACGACTTTTTTTGAAACTATGCTTTCCTTGGAAACATTTCACACAAACGTAACTGGCAAACTTTTATTCGATGTATGTAGTTAGCGATAAGCTTTTTTTTGTTACAGATACAAAATATTTTTCGCATGCCATCGAGTATACAAAATGTTTGCTGGTTACCTAAAAAAATGAAAACACAACAACAGCAACAACAAAAACAGTAACAAAAAATGTAAGCATTTGCCGCATGTGTACTCGTCGCTTGTTCATTGACGACTAAATTTATGTCAATTTTATGAGCATAAGAATACGTGTGAACTGCTCTCTGCACAATTGTGCTATGAAATGGCTGGCTCTGCTTTACGGTTGTTCGTATTAAAATTGTTTGTCATACAGACTCGCGCGTAGTGTCCACTTTTTATTACATTTGTGGCACGTTGATTTTCTTGCTGGACACTGTTCGAGTTTTACATGATACTCGTTTCCACAAAACTTGCATGTGTTGCGATCTAACATTTTCTTTCGTTGTTTTCCAGATTTGTACATTTTTTGTATCTTATTTATTTCTACGTGTTTGTTATCTATTCCGCGGAGGTGTTTCTCTGCAGTCTCCTTTGACCTGCATATTTCTATAGCTTTCGGTAAGGTAATATCTTTGTCGAGCCACAGTTTTTCCTTCAGATCGGTATCTTTGATTGAGCATATTATCTTGTCGAGCAGGAGATCTTCCTCTAGGTTGCCATATTGGGCATTTTTTATAAGACCTCTCAACCTATCGAAATATTCGTCGTAGGACTCTTCCGGCTCTTGTTCCGCCATATTAAATATCGCTCTTACGTACCGCTTGTTGATCGTTGGTGTAAGATTTTTTCGATTTCGTTTAGCAATTCTTTAGCTGTCCTTTTGTTTTCTTCCCCTATTGGCATATTAGTGTACCGTTTGAATGCTTCATCTCCAATCGCTGTTAGCAGAATTGCTTTTTTCGTCTCTTCATTCTGTGACACTAAGCCTGTTGCCATCAAGTAATTCTCCCATTGTTGCTTGAAGTATTTAAAGCTCTCTGTTATATCTTCTTTTATTCTTAATGGTCCTGGAAGAGGTATTTGTGGACGAGCTCCCTGTGCATGCCTGGAACCTGATGCTATTTCCGTCCGAAGTGCTGCTATTTGTTGTTTTAGCTCTTCTACTTCGCTCATGTTGTTTAATACTTTGTGTTCTTTGTTGTGTCAACCCCACACCTGACACCATGTGATATTCTTCAATAATTGAAACAATATATACGTTTGTATGTTTATTAATATTTATTTGGTGATCTAGTTAAAAGAATTGTGTGCTTTGCCTACTATGGAGTCCAGATGAAGAGTGGCGTAGTGCACGATGATGAAGGTTAGAAAACGTGGTTGTTTAGGTGCGTGTTGCCAGATTGTTTTGATATTATGACAATCAGGAACACGAAAACTTGTATGATGTACGTAATCCTACATATATGGACCGTGTCAAGCGATCTAGCTCTTTGTTCACAATCTGCCAAGAGCTAATGATATACACTTTTTAAAGTTATATATTAATAAAAGACGAATTTATTTCAATTAATGTACTTATAATAATTTAACTTGTTTTATTTTAATTTCAAAATAATAAACCAAAGTATTACATTCTATGAATAGGCACAATAAAATAAGTTATTTTCCATATACATATGTACCTACTCAAAAACCTTTAAATATTCATTTTTAAAGTGTTTCCAAATTGCCTGGCTTAATTCCAGACCTGCACGACATAGTCTCGTCTGATAATTTGTGCTTTTGATGGACTCTCCAGCAGCGACGTATTGGAGTGTGGCTGCCAGTTTCTCTGCTGGAGTTATCGCTTCTCTCAAGATGGTATCTTGTTTTACTATATCACCTTCGATTTTTGCGAGTATCAAATTAAATGTCTCTCGGCTCATTCTGATATAGTTCAGAAAAGACGACTTATCTCCCAAGAAGTCGTTCATAAGAAACTAAAATGTACCTCGCTCCACTCAGCATTTCCGCCATTGCTTCACCCACTCACTAGTTTTAGTCCACTAGTTTTACCTCCATTGCTTTCTTCGAGGTTTTTCTGTATAGCACCCAATTTTGATTTTTTAAGAAAATTTCCTTTTTTAAACACTTTACTTCTCAAGTTATTAAATTCCGTTTTTGGCGCCCAAATTACAGAAATAAAAGGAATTAAAGATAAAGTAAAAAAACCAACTCTGGCTGTCAAATAAGAGTTTTTTTTACAACAACAGTGAAGAAATAGACATGTTTTAAAAATCATCATGAAAATGTGACATGATTTTGGGAGCAACTTTAAAAGAAAATAAAAAAAGACATGTCTTAAAAAATCATCGTGAAAATTGGATGTAAAACAATTTACAGAGTATGAAAAAGACATTCAAATTTTTCATTTAACTTTCAACGCGAATTAAAACAAAATTAATATTCTTAAAGAAACAGAATGAAAATAAAATTATTCAATACTCTCAAAAAAGACAACGAACGAAATTAAAATTATTTGCTTTTGGTTGATCTGCTTGCCTGGCGTTATTTATCAGCGCGGCTGTTTGCCGGCTATAGGCATATCGACTATGTTGTCTTGGCACCATATGTTGTTAACACAAAGTATTGCCTGATTATTACATTGCGATTTTACAACTAAATCAGTGATGGACAAAATTGTTTTGCACTTGTGTTAGTGAGATAATTTGAGGGTACAGTGACAAGCAAAACGAACCACATTAAAACACATCACGAAACACATCATTATATTTATTCATATCAGAGTGGAAAGAATCATAATGCCTCTTAATAACATTTTCTCTATACCTTTTAAATATTTGGTGACATAAAAGGCATTGTACATTTCCAAAAGCATTGTTTATCATAAAAAAATCTTTTAAATGCATTGCCATTTATATTAAACACTGTAATTGAGAAAAATTTTGCACTCGCCAAAGTCTCTTGAACGATTAAACTAAAGAGCATAAGAAAAAAAGAGGCGTTTCTTATAAACAATTGTTTGATAAAAAGTCCACCGCTGTTTTGAACACTTTATAATAAAGATTATTTTTTTTTTATAAAATAAAACTAAATTTAATTAAAAAATCCTGATTTTTATCGAAATATAATATATATTTGTTTCGACCAATCAAAACTAATCTTGAACTCCAGGGTTGCCAAGTCTCACATTAGACTTAACAAAGTTTCGGGCAAAATTATTTATTTGTGTATACTATATATACTAAGATTTAGATTTTTTTCACTTTTTGAGATTAACGGTTTGTTTTATTTATTATTATCTTTATTTTTGAATTAAAATTTACCAATTCGCTTTGAAAGACACAACACGACTGATATTACTTAAAAAATTATTTTCATATCAAACCATGAAAACTGACTGAGGGTGTTTATTTTTTTATAAATAATTGGGAAAAACCAAAAATGTTTTATTGAGAGTATATTCAGAAATAGATTTCCTACATTGCAGTTTATTACAGGTAGTTTTTTAAAGGGAGAAAAACCCTTTAAAAATCTCTGTACATGCAATAAAAAAAACAAAGGAAAAGATTGGAAAGTTACAACTATTTTTTTTATATTTTAAAGGTTTGCAGGCAAAAAAATTGCTTAAATTTATTTTTCCAGGAATTAAGAAATTGCGAAATCGTTTTATTGAGGGTGCATTCAAAAACAGTGTTTCAAACATCAAGCCCTTGTAACTTCCACAATAAGATTACAATGATGAAAAAGACCTACATTGCAGTTTATTGCAGCTGGTTTTTTAAAGGTTTTTTCCTGACAAAAAGAAAAAGAAAACATTGGAATTTTATATTGTTTTTTATATTTTTAAGGCTTACAGGTCAACTAGAGAAGTAATTGATATACTTTATAAGGCCACACAAATCAACTTGTGAAACATTAAAACCAAATAAAGTTAATTAAGTCATTCTCTTATAATTCATTATCGAAGTTCACATATAAATTTAAATTATAAAACATTACGAGTAAAGACTGCTTAATATATTTTAAATACCTTTTACAAACAATTTTTTTAAGACATTTCGTTTACAAAAATAAGAAAACCCTTTAAAATTGTTTAAACCCTTTAAAATTGCTTTAAATTGTTTAACGCTCCCACAAAGTAAAACTATTGGCAGAATTTAAAAGCAGCGTTGCCGCGCAAGAAATTCTTTTCCCACCAAAATTATAAAAAAAATCTATAAAAACGCTTTTTTGTCTACGAAAATCGAAATTTTAAAATTTATTTGGTTATTAAAAAGAACACTGATCCAATTACACTAGTAAGTAAATATAAAGATATTAATCATACAAGATAAAACTACAGCCTTAAATGATTTTTAAATACATAGAATAGGCAACCCTTGCATGGGCTAAACTACGTCATCACTGAGTTCACCTTAAAGAGAGTAAGAAACAAAGAGGCGTTGATTTTAAACTATTGTTTCAAGAAATGTCCATCAATGAACTAAATGCAACCGTATTATTATAATTATTGTTTAAATAGATTTATATATATGTAATTAGTTTTAATTTCTTTCAAAAAATTCATCTTTCTTTATCAATAAGATCTAAATGCATTGAGATTTAGTTCAAAAAAGATTGACATATCAAACTTTATTATGTAGGGCAACTTTGTGTTTTCGAACATAAACAAAATTATTCGGGTATGTTCTAGAATCCGAATTCACCCGAAAGTGGATTACTTTAGCATTTTTGGTGTTCTGCAATTCACATCCCCATGTTTTTATTCGTTTTCAATTAGAGTAGTAAGGGGTGGGTGAAAGTAAAACGAATCGTACTTTATTCTTGTAAATGCTAACATTATTAAGAAAAATACAATTTTGGTTTTTAGTTTGAAGTGTTTTTTATTGAACTTCATCAAAAAAATTAAATTTTTCACAGAAATATTAATGCAAACAAATTTTTTTTAAACTTTGCCAAAAATTTCAATTTGGTTTTGGCAGATCTCACTTGTGTAAAAAAACATGAAAAAATACAACAATTTTGTTTATGTTCGAAAACACAAAGTTGCCCTACATAATAAAGTTTGATATGTCAATCTTTTTTGAACTAAATCTCAATGCATTTAGATCTTATTGATAAAGAAAAATAAATTTTTTGAAGGAAATTAAAACTAATTTCATATATATAAATCTATTTAAACAATAATTATAATAATTCGAATGCATTTAGTTGTAAAATCGCAATGTTATAATCAGGCAATACTTTGTTTTAACAACAAATGATGCCAGGACAACGTAGTCGATATGTTTATAGCCGGCAAACAGCCGCGCTGATAAATAACGCCAGGCAAGCAGATCAACCAAAAGCAAATAATTTTAATTTCGTTCGTTGTCTTTTTTGAGAGCATTGAATAATTTTATTTTCATTCTATGTTTTTTTAAGAATATTAATTTTTGTTTTTATTCGCGTTGAAAATTAAATGAAAAATTTGAATATCTTTTTCATACTCTGTAAATTGTTTTACATCCAATTTTCACGATGATTTTTTAAAACATGTCTTTTTTTATTTTCTTTTAAAGTTGCTCCCAAAATCATGTCACATTTTCATGATGATTTTTAAAACATGTCTATTTCTTCACTGTTGTTGTAAAAAAAACTCTTATTTGACAGCCAGAGTTGTTTTTTTTAACTTTATCTTTAGTTCCTTTTATTTCTATAATTTGGGCGCCAAAAACGGAATTTAATAACTTAAGAAGTAAAAACAGTAAAAAAGTAAATTTTCTTTAAAAAAATCAAAATTGGGTGCTATACAGAAAAACCTCGAAGAAAGCAATGGAGGTAAAACTAGTTGACTAAAACTAGTGAGTGGGTGAAGCAATGGCGGAAATGCTGAGTGGAGCGAGCTACATTTAGTTTCTTATGAACGACTTCTTGGGAGATAAGTCGTCTTTTCTGAACTATATCAGAATGAGCCGAGAGACATTTAATTTGATACTCGCAAAAATCGAAGGTGATATAGTAAAACAAGATACCATCTTGAGAGAAGTGATAACTCCAGCAGAGAAACTGGCAGCCACACTCCAATACCTCGCTACTGGAGAGTCCATCAAAAGCACAAAATATCAGACAAGACTATGGGAAACTTTTCTTTGTCGTGCAGTTCCGGAAGTATGCCAGGCAATTTGGAAACATTTTAAATATGAATATTTAAAGGTTTTTGAGTAGGTACATATGTATATGAAAAATAACTTATTTTATTGTGCCTATTCATAGAATGTAATACTTTGGTTTATTATTTTAAAATTAAAATAAAACAAGTTGAATTATTATAAGTACATTAATTGAAATAAAATCGTCTTTTATTAAAATATAACTTTAAAAAGTATATATCATTAGCTTTTGGCAGATTGTGAACAAAGAGCTAGATCGCTTGACACGGTCCATATATGTAGGATTACGTACAAGCTTTCGTGTTCCTGATATTTAGATATTAAAAGCCCCACAATTTCGTTTTTCCACATGGTTTATATTTATTTGCACTTTTTATTTATATATTAATATATGTATCTTTTATATACACACAAAACAAAAAACAAGCACTTGTCGCTTTAAAACAAGAAAAATAAAGAAGAACACAGAGAAATAACCACCTTAACAGACGAATGCAAATAAAATATAATAGTAAAATTGCGAATGACAACTAAAAAAAGATGTATTTTTCTTCATTGTTGTTGTAAAAAAATCACGAAAACAGAAACCATGTTTCTTTTGCTACCCCTCTGTCTTATCTACCTAATATGCGTACAAACAAAAAAGAACTGTCTTAAAGACAAGTAAAAAATCATCATGAAAATTGGGTGTTACTTTTGTAATTTGTTAATTTTTTTGCAACTTTTTTGCCGACCGCCGTCGATTTTTGCGTAGCTGTGGCCGTTGACATTTAGATTTTTTTTCGAACATAAACTTCGAATATGGAAAAACATGCTGAATTCAGAACACCAGTTTATAAATTATGGGGATTCAAAAAATTTTTCGTTTTCAATCCGAGTCGAAACCTGGAACATACCCGATTGTATTTTTTCATGTTTTTTTACACAAGTGAGATCTGCCAAAAACCAAATTGAAATTTTTGGTAAAGTTTAAAAAAAAAATTGTTTGCAATATTATTTCTGTGAAAAATTAAATTGTTTTGATGAAATTCAATAAAAAACACTTCAAACTAACAACCAAAATTGTATTTTTCTTAATAATGTTAGCATTTATAAGAATAAAGTACGATTCGTTTTACTTTCACCCACCCCTTACTACTCTAATTGAAAACGAATAAAAACATGGGGATGTGAATTGCAGAACACCAAAAATGCTAAAGTAATCCACTTTCGAGTGAATTCGGATTCTAGAACATACCCGTATAATATTCTGTGCTGAAAAACGTAATAAAAGTTTAAAATAAGTGAAAAAATGGATAAAGCAATAATAAATAAAGGGTAAGTACTAATACATACATATGTACCTGTGTATATAAAAACAATTGTAGCACGAACTTAATTCCTAGGAAACGTTCATATAAGAAAAAAAGTCTTGGAGTCCCAACGAGGAAGCTCTACTCATTACTCTTTGGAGCGACTCCATCGAAGAACTACGGGGAAATAGAAAAAATAAACATATTTATGAGGAGATGGCGGAGCGTATGAAAATCAGTGGCTTTGATTTTACGTCCGAAGAAGTAAGGGTGAAGATTCATAACTTCACAAATAAATACAGGTATGACAAATATTTATAACGAAAACTTTAACTTGTGTTTAATTCTAATTTTAGAGATGAAAAGCGAAAAATTGGGCCTTCTGGTGGATCACCTTCCAGTTGACCACACTACGAAAGAGTCCATTCCATCTTAGGGACATTTAAATCAAAATTTGATAGAAACAATAATGGACGAAAGTATAGGTAAAATATATTTGCTGTTTTTGCTTTTCAAATCATTTATTTGTATATAATTATTATTTTTTATTTCGAATAGAACCTTCCTGCTCCACAAGATTTGATGACTCTTTGATCGATCTTGAAGTGGAAGCATTGATTGAGGAATGTGATGAAGAGTATCTAACTCCTAAAAAAAAGAAAACGGATTTCCATAGCGAAGTTCTGAACAAAATTCAACAGTCTACGGACATTATAGAAAAGGAGCTAGTAAAAAATTGTAAAGTGGACAACAAAATCATACAATTACAGGAGGAAATGGTGGAAATTGAGAGGGAAAGAAACGAAATATTAAAACAACTTTTGAACAAATGGTATGTATATACATATGTATTATAAATCTGGGGCCGCAAATAACCATTTCTTTTTATTTTAGAACATTTAAAAATCACATTTAAATTCCAAAAGTTCACTTCACCAACGCGTTTTTTGGAATAGCCACCAATGTGTTTTTCGTATTTTTGAAACTGCCCAATAGGAATTTTAAAACACTAGTCAAAATACATACATAAAATTTATGCATATGTGTGGTATTATTTTATAAAATAAGAATTACAAAAATTGAAGTGTTATGTAATGTTTTAAGTTTTTATTTGTTTTCAAATTAAATTATAATATGTATGTAGGTTAGCATACACACATACATATATGTATATGAAAAACTAAAGTCTGAAATTCAGACCGGATATTAATACTTTTAAAACTTGTTTTTGTTTTATGATATGGATTTAAAAAATATAAAGTCTGAATTGCTCTTTTGTTATTAAAAATTTTTAGTTTGTATTTCATTTGTATTTTCTTTCTAAACATTGATCTTTCGAATATACTTGAGTCGCTACATCGTCCTGGACATCCGACATTTATGTATAAAAATCTATACCTGTAGTCGACAACAGCTAACAAAATCGTCGAATACCAACCCTTATAATTGTAGTAATCAGAAGTTTCTGCGAAAGGCGGATGCACTTCAAAATGACATCCATCTGTAAAAGTTAAAAAAGAAAAATATACTTACATATATGTATGTGTGTGCGTATGTATAAAATAATGTACCAACCTATTGCTCCAAAGCATTGCGGAAAGCCCAGTTCCTTAAATCCTTCAACACAATCCTTTATTTTAGTTTCATTTATGAAATTTGAAGGTAAATATTCCTCAGAAAGGTTTCTCCAAACTTCAATACAAAATTCCTATAAAATCATGCATACACTGGCTTTTGAAACACCAAACATATGGGCTATAGAAGCATATTCGGAAGAAGACTTTAGAGAATAAAGAGCAATAGATACACGCTTTTCAAGTGGGATACATTTCCTAAATCTTGTATCTGTTCTTTTCATGGACATTAGCTTCGAGCACAGTAATTGAAATGTCTGTCGGCTCATTCGAAAATTTTCGATAAATGTTTCTTCTGGCATAATAGGAACATCTTTCTCATAAAAGGAGCCATAACGAATCTGCAATACAAACATATTTATGTAGTAAAATTATATTTAATTATTTCACATACTTACATGTGCCCATTTCAGTCTGCTATGCAATAATTGTGTGTAATACATTTGCAGCATTTTCTGAAACCTTATGTTTAACAAATGCTGCTGTTTTTTCTTACGTAGCGATACCAGCTTCATTTGCATTTTTGTATATGTAGAGGTATAATATACTAAAATATTGTTTTTCCCTTCCATTTTTTGAACAAAATAAAATGAAAGTTTGGAGACAATTTTTTATTCTTTCTTCAGTCAGCTGTTTGTTATGAAAATGAAATCCAATAATACGTCAAAAAGCAGCAGAGATTTTCTTCGATATTTCAGCTGAAATCTATTAGATTTTTCGTAGGTGTAAATGTAGTATTAGGGTAGTTTCAATTTTTCTCTTTCACAACTTTTGTTTTTATAATTCGTTTTATGTTTCCATTCAGATTTGAAACCAACTTGCTTTTCTTTGCTTTCGTTTTCTGTGTCTTGTTTCATTTTCTGGCTGTTTAATTTTAGTTTTCGTATTTTTGATTGATTTTTCAGTTGTGTATTTAACTTCCAATGTTTTATGTTTACTGTTTAATTTTCTGATTTTACGGTTTTCTATTCATGTTACTCAATTTCGTTTTGTGGTTAATATTTATGCAAATTTTGCAAAGCGCTGTTGCACAATTTTACTAAATTTCGAATATATGTATATGTATTTCAATAAATGGCAGAAGCAAAATATGTATTAAGTATTTAGTTTTGCCTTGGTGCTTCTTTCAAAATATTTATTTTATAATTAAAGTTGTAGGTATGTTTTTGCTTGAATTGTGCACAGCAACGTTCTATTAAGAAAAAACTAATTTTGTATAAAGTCGTTAAGATGCGTTTTTAACACTTTTGTAAACACTTTTTAATTAATAGATATAAACTTTAACAAAATCGATGATCTCTTAATTAATATTCGTTAGTTTTCACTTGTTTGGTTCTTTGTATTGGCTTTATTTTGCAAGTACAGTCAAAGCCCGGTTTAACGAATGATATAATGTTTAGACCTTTCGTTATACCGAGATATTCGTTATATCGAACAGTATTTTTTAACTTACAATTTTATAAAAAACAGTGGTCCGCAATTTTAATAACATAAAAATTTAATTGTACAGTCAAAGCCACACATGTTCTTTCAATACAAAGCAAAGAAGCAAAAAACGCACACAAAAATCTAACGGTTCTGTAATAATTTTTTATTTTGCTTTGTCATTCTTTAAATCGGGATTATTTTTTTTTTGCCATTCGCTACATAAGGTAGTTAATGGAAAAATTTGGCCATTCGTTATATCGGATATTCGCTAAACTGAGTATTCGTTATACCGGGCTTTGACTGTACTTAGTCACGTCCCCCCAGGGGGCGCGGTCAATGCACCCTGTCTTGGTGGCTTGGTGTTGAACCTCCTGGGGTAGAGGGTTATCAGGTTTCCGGACCTAGGCCTTTTTGCTGATAACCCCTAAAAACTTGTATGTTGCTACCCAATCCCTGAAAGAACAGGGCAACGGGCGCGCATGCAAGTAAACTAAAGGTAAAAGCGGGTTCGCTCGCTCGTCCGGAGGGGTAGTTGGTCTTTCCAGACCTTGACCTTTGGCCAATTGCCCTAAAACTTAATATGTTACCACCCAATCCCTGAATACCAGGGTAACGGGCGTGCATATAAGTAATTAAGGAAGTAGCTTGCTACGCTAGTCTGGGTAGAGGTGTTACCGATGCCTCAGGTGTGCAAGGAACCTAAAATCGGAGGTGCTTTTAACACGCGGCTGACCAGAGTCCTATCTGGTGCCACGGGAACCAGTAGCCCCTAGGACTTGTCCTAGACTGGTTATTGGTGAGGCCCCTTCGGGGATCACGTGGTGGCTGTGGTTAAAACCTAAAGATACGCGGGGAGAGGTATGGGCTGGATGAGTGTGTCTTCAATCATGGGTTAGTGGCATGATGTGGATGTTCTCTTCAGGCCGTATATCTCTAGGTGCTGTTGCTATTCGACAGAGCTGCTCTAATGGTTACGGTAGGTGAAGCTTCAGGTCAGATTGGGGTAAAAGTTCCACTGCCGTGCCATTTTTGTAGTAGGAGGTTAGATAGCTCCAAGCATCTTAGCAAGGTGTCTGTACATGGTCCAGCAGCCTGTACGGAACTTGCTACCATGTTGTCCCTGTTGGGGGCACATGTTAGTTGGCATTTCCTCATGTGCCCTTGGCGGGGGCTACTGGGGCGGTGGTGAACGTGCTTTATTCACCCTTGTGCAATAGTGCACCGTCAGGTTAGGCCTTCGGGCAGGTACTGACGTGAATCTTTTGCAACTCTGTACTTAGTCACGGTCGCCATGTTATTAAAGATAAAGCACAGAATATATATGCTTTGTAACTTAATGAAATATATAATTGTTGTTATAATGTAGTTTTAAGTATACCGTTAATTTTGTTTATAAGAAATGAATTTTGAAAATAAAACATAGTCGTAACTTTAGCTTAAGATCGGCTAGTATTTTTTTACTAGGCATTCAACTAATAAAAAAAACTAAGGCATAAAAACTGGTTCTTAAGGTTTTTGACCAGTGGCGATTATTAGCGCCGGCAGAGCCATTAGGCATTTCCCATAAATTGTAGGTTAAGAACAAGAGTTTTATTGTTGTACAATTGTAGCTATATCGATTCGCACCGAAACTCAAATTGCCTTACTACATACTTATGTATAGAGAATCGTAATGCTAAATAATTTTTCTAAAAACATTGAAGGCTTTATTTATAAAATATGTATGTATGTATATGTAGTGGCCTTTCCAACAATTAATCAAGAGTTAAAATAGCAGAAGTGGACGTGTTACAATTTTTTAAACAAAATTTCAAAGTATAACTTTAAAATTTTAGAGTTTATTGTAAGAAAATAAAAAACAAAATAGGAACATTTTGAAAAATGTCGGAAATAAAAAAAACTAATGTTTCCTTTGGAAAATATTTCCACGAACTGTAAGACAAAGTAAAATATTTAAATATGTATACACGGAAAGGTTAAGTCCTCCCTCTATTCGACATCTTTAAAAATCGAAGTTAAATCCTAAAAAACTTTTATTATGAATGACTTCTGATTTTGAGAGTATTTTTAAATTGGTAAAACGATCTACTCAACTAGAGCTGCAAGCCTCACTAAGTCGCTTTTTACGAGAAATAGTAACTTGATATTATGTAGTAGATTATAAATATTCTGTTTTTAGAAATTGCCTACTAATCATATTATATTTATGTTAATGTCTGTAGAAAGGCTTACATTTTGGAATTTTATTGACAATATATCGTTCTATCTTCCAGTAGCTATTTCCGAATAAAAATTGCAATTGATAACCCTGACTTAAACACACTTTTATTTTTGCCAGCTGGACACTGCAAAACCCCTTCGGTTCACGAATTTAATATCGCAATGGTTAAGCTATATCTTTCAAAACTGCCCAGTTTAACACCTTATCAAATTGTGCAAACGACGATGCGATGTTTTTACCTACTGATTTTCAAAACAATCCATAAGATACTCAAAGGACATATTTAGAAGGTACAGAAAGCAATCATACCCCTGACGTAGATGTCGCAGATATATACGACGAAAATTAAGAATATTTTAATGAAGATACCAATTGTTTTACCTCCAACAACGTGCTAATAGAATTAACATCAAGTCGTTACTTTGTTGGTTACATAGCTGAGCAAATATCTTGCGTTAAATGTCGTATTGATATAATTAAACTAGCACAGATTTAGTCATGTCCTTCAGAAATGTTTGTTCATGCAAAAAACTACGAAACAGAATCTGACTTTGGAAGTTTGTGTGCTTAGTCCGACTTATTTTTTGAAGTTTGTGAAATTCAAATTATTCAAAAAAATATTTTTAGATAACAAAGAAATGAAAAACATAATAATTACTATTGTTGAACAATGCGTAAATTGTACTAAAGATTCAACTTATTGCTTTTGGTTTGATGAAAGTTACCTATATTACGAACACAGGATGGAGATGCTAAATTTACTAGTATTTATACTATTACAGAAGCATTCCTCGTTTGAACCATTAAATAGCATATATGTATGTATGTAAATAATATTAACAAATAGTTAATCAGGCATGTTCTGCAAATCACTTTTTGTGAAAGTGATTTGAAATCACAAAAAAGGTGTTCTGCGCACATAACTTTTTGAACTGTTGTGATTTGAAACCGGTCAGCTATGTGGCTGGTGATATGAAATCACTTTCTTAATTTTGGACGGCTTTTTATATTTAACTCAACAAAAAAATTCATTAATTGAACACATTTATTTGTTTTTTTATTTATTTTAAGCGTAAAGCTGGTGATTTTGTATTAAAAAAATTTGCTAAAATAGAAATAAAAATTACAAACACTTTCTATTGTAACAAATGTTGTTTTGCTTTTGTGATTTGAGATTTTAATATATTTATTTATAAAAACTAAACTTTTTCTTTTGCTTGCAAATTTTCAGATAATCTATCAGTTTTATATGTAAACAAAAAACAGCTGAATGTTAAATTCTTGTCCGAACTTACCCAAAGAAAAAGTTCGTGCAAATTTGTACAGGAAATGAAAAAAAAATACTCTCTCAATTTCTCTCTTTTTTGCACAAAAATTGTTATGTGGAACGGTTTTGGGTAACTTTGGGCTAATATTTGTTTTCTTTTTCTTTTATGTTCTACATAGCTGAGCAAATTATTTTATGTTTAGAAATATATGTAAAAGAATTCAAATTAAGTTGCGAGAAGAATTGTCTAAAGTTGTGGCAGCAAAGACGACGCGAGGAATTAATATTTGTTTTCTTTTTCTTTTATGTTCTAAAGTGTTGCCAGATTCAGTCCGTTCACTAGCTGACAAACTTGGTGCTGCCACAAATGTTAAGTTCAGATATTTATTTGTAACGCTTTTAAGTACATCATAAATTTTTATTTTTGTACATATGTTTGTATCTATACGATACAATTAAACATTTGTGGATATGTAGGATTGAATTGTTAAATTTTTTTATTGCTTTTTAATAAAAATTAAAGTGTATAAAAATATTTAATAGCCTTTTGCAGACTTAGTGTTTTCGTTCATTCGTACAGTTACTTACATTTAAAACAAGAACAAAATTTTGAGTTTTGATTTCAATGTTATTATGCGAACGAAAGAAAATGTTCTTAAATCAGAAAAAGGCAATAAGTATGATTGATTTATGTTTTTTGCCCTCTTGCTTTTTTAATAATAATAAAAAAGTGTTCAAAAATTACATTTTTACAAGTTGCCCGATTTTTTAGACGAATTTCAAACACGAAAAAGACGATTTTTTTATTTTTTCTCACCAAATTGACGATTTTTTCACAAATTTTTCTGGCAGCTCTGGATACAAGTTATAGCATGTTTCCACGGCACCTGCTTCGCTCTCTATTCTTGCTTCACACCCCAATCATGAGCGAATCAACTTGCTTCGCCATACAAAATTTTTCATATTGAATCTACTTGCGAATCAAGAAAAAATAATCTCTTCTCTAATTTTTATCGTAAGTTTATCTGCACTAGTTGTCAAAATTAAATATTTTTGTAAACAAAGCAAATTTAAAAGTGAAAAGTTAAAAAATATAATTGTTTTTGTGTGTGTTTCCTAGGCGTAATAATAAACTTGAATTCAGTGAAAAGTTAATTTATTTAAATTTTATAAAAGTTAAAAAACAATGGAAAGAAAAAAATTATAAAATCGAAGGCGGTAGATGAGTCGCGTAAACAGCATGATTCATAAACTTGCTTCAGAAAGCGAAATAGGAGATTCAAGTTGTCGTGGAAACATGCTATTAGGTATATTTTTTTTAGGTATGGGTTGACATAAGTTGAGTGTGAAGCATCGGATGGCTCACAATAAAATAGAATGTGGTAAAACAGGTGGTGGACGTTTTAACAAATATATATTATCCCCAATTGATGAGCAGGTGGCGGTTATATGTGGTCTGTATGCTTCAGTGGAAGGAGTAAAAGACGCGAAAAGTTTTGGTGTGCTTTGTAACGAAAAGCCCACCACAACTAAAATTATTACACCATAGATTTATTGCCCGCCTTAATATAATAAAGATCTAAACAGTGGCGAAACCTGCGATGAAATTGTTGATGTGCACACATTAATCTCACCCTCATCGTCTTCAGTGCAATTGTGCCAGAATGAACCCACAGTTACCATTTCCATAACACAAAAAAACAACCCGAGTTAGCAATCGCAAAAGAAAAATTATTGATGCTGGAGATGTTATGGAAATGGAAGCCGAGCATTTTTCGAAAATTTCAAAAAACTTGGACAGTATAAGAAGTGAGATTAGGGAAAATATTAATTATTTAAAAGAAATATCAAGGAATATAACAGAAATAAAAAAGATTAAAGAAAAAGAATTGAAAGAGTTGATCAGGCATAACTATGTCATGGAAAAAAGTACTCAAATCAAAAATATACTTATGTATGTAGATATACATATACATACACTTATGTATGTAGATATACATATATGTATGTACGTATGTACGTGTCTTATGTAATGAATATATTTTTTTGTTTGTGTGTTTAGTGAATTTTTTAGTTGCTTAATAAACTTTAGGGTTTTTATTTAAATGAGTTGTTTTTTGCTTTTAAAATTGGCTACTTGAATTTAAAGAGTGTGCTATATTATCTCGTATAGTAACTGCTGAAGTATCGTATTCATCTTGTTCAGCTATTTCTGAACCGTCTTCAGCCGAACGCACAATAATTTCCCCGTCAAGTGCTATATTATGGTGTATACATATATTATGTAGTGCACAACATACATTAATTATTGAAACTACTTTAGATGGAACATAAGGAAAAGCGCTTTGGAGACATCTAAAATGGCTTTTCAAAACACCTATGGTTCTTACAACGATATTTCTGGCAGAGGCTTGTTTTTGATTAAATATATGTTGCCCAGTTCATGCTCTCTCTCTCTTTAGTATAGAATTTAAGATGCATAAATTTAAGTAATAATAATAAAGCACGAAGCAGTCGGCCAGGGATTCGCAAAACAAGGGCGCCGCGCCAGTGCTTACGCTCATGTGCACACGTATTGCAGAGAAATAAAAAATATAAATCAGTCTCACTCGAGAACTTGAACACGGTGGACGTGTTACGCTTGTTGTTAGAAATTAGCGTTGCCATATGCAAAAAGTGTGATCCCCAGAAATTCATATGAAATTAAGCTGAGGAAATACTAGTTCTTATGAACAAAATTTTTATATGGGAATGGAGATTCAATATTTCAAATTTAGGTATGACATGAAAATTTCAGATCTGGCAACACTGATTCTTTGTGTGTGTATGTGAGCGCAAACAAAATTTTTAATTGTGTTTTTGCCGATCCCTGATATACGCCAACCATATGCTATATATTTTTATATTCTGTGGTCAGAACCATAAATTTCCATGTATAGTCAGAAAAAACTTTTAAAAAAATTATAATATGAATGACAATGATGTATGTAAATGAAAGGGAAGATTGTGCTAATATAATATCTAGCAATGATTTGATAGAGGAATATGAGAGTGATAGCACCAACGTTATTGAATAGAAAGAATAAATATTAGGTTTGTTCCACAAGATCTCGGACAAGTTCGGACTATTGAGAGTAAAATGAAAAATACTCTCTAAATTTGCCAAAGTTACCCAAAATAGCTGGAACGCAAAAAACCATTTTTGTAGTTCCTGATATACTAATGCTGCTTACTTTTTAAACTAAAATCTATTTAAGTGCTTTTAGACGCTTAAAAGTCTTCAAATTATAAAAACAAAACATTTGTATCATTGTCAACAACTGTAAAATAATTGAAAAACAAAAAAATTCTCCACATATGTAGCTATAAAAACATTTTAAATATTAAATAAAAAAGAAAATGTATATGCACTAACGTATTTACCACTTTAATTTTTTCATTGAAACTCTCCATTTTGCTTTTTAATATATTTATTTATAAAAACTAAACTTTTTCTTTTGCTTGCAAATTTTCAGATAATCTATCAGTTTTATATGTAAACAAAAAACAGCTGAATGTTAAATTCTTGTCCGAACTTACCCAAAGAAAAAGTTCGTGCAAATTTGTACAGGAAATGAAAAAAATTACTCTCAATTTCTCTCTTTTTTGCACAAAAATTGTTATGTGGAACGGTTTTGGGTAACTTTGGGCTAGTTCGGACTGTTTCGTTATGCATATGGAACAGAGCTATTATATACATACAGGGTTGGGCAGTATTTGAAATACATGTATTTGAAATACGTATTTAAAATACAAATACGTATTTTGAATTTTGTATTTTAAATACATACAGATTTTTAAGTATTTTGTATTTTAAATACATATCCTGAAAGTATTTTGTATTTTGTATTTTAAATACATGATCAGCAAGTATTTTGTATTTTGTATTTTAAATACTGCAAACCATGTATTTTATCCGATCCACTGTTGTAGGAAAATTTAAATTTCTTTAAACCGTTAAGAACAGACAATTCATCTATAAAAGGGATTAAGATAGACTGACTTCCAATATTGGAGCATGGTAGTAGACCAGTGTCTCTAATTTGATCATTGGCATAAGTAGATGAAAATAAATCTGCAAACAAGTTACTTATTTCAGCATCCTCATCTCATTCATTTTCATTTAACTTCATTGTAGGTGGAAAGAAGTAGATTTTCTTTTTAAATTTACAAAATTGTGAAACGATTCTTCTTAAGGTTGTTTTTAATTTTGACGATATAGCTGTTATAGCAATTCTGATTTAATTTGTTATATTCGGCACGAGCAACTGAGTATTTAGCAAAGTCTGATGCTGATCCAGATTTTTTATACTTTTTATAATATCTATTTTTGCTATTTTTAATTTTACAAAGAGCTTTAGTATTCCATGGCGGTCAATTGGTTCAAGATCAAATATATCCTTAGTAGAAACTCATAATAATATGATCGATGACATCAGCTTTGTTTTCAAAGTTAGAAATTGACAGTAAACTACTCCAGTCAGTATTATAAAGTAGCTCAGTTACCCTGCTATAATTCCCTTTTTTGAAGCATAAGCTATTGACTATCGATTTTTTCCGCAGAATGAGATGTATATAATGAAAACCATGAATTTACTAAAATTATAGGATGAAAGCGGTCTTCTGGCAAAGTGAATGAATCAGTGCGAAGAACAGAGGTGTCAACATAATCATTTACAAAAACCAGGTCTAAAAATTTAATATTATCGTTATAGATGCCATTCATCTGATAAAGATTCACATCTAGTAAGCAATCAATAAACTCAGTGTATTTCTCATTGGCGCCAGATTTATAGGGCGTGAATTAACCATTATCAGTAGAACGGTTCGAGGAAATAATAGACATATTAAAATCACCAACTGCAATGATAGTATCATTGTGATTAGACATTCGTACAACGGAGGAGATAGCGTCCGAGTGTTTCTGGTAAATTATTTCAGGTGAATTAGAAGGGATATACGAACACGCTACGAAAATTCTCTTATGTTAAATTTTGTCAAAACAGCCATAAATTCAATATCCAGAAAAGACGTAAACGATAAAGCTTCGGAAGTGAGCAGGCTAGAAACTGCTATCAAGACACCACCTTCCTTTATGTTATTGCTACGATCACATCTATATATAGTATACTTAGCAGCAAAAATTTCCGTGTTCAATATATGTATTATCATTAAGCCATGTTTCAGTAAATGCTATAGCATGATAGTCAAATGAGTAACTTTGATTAAATTTTTTTTTTTTTTTTAACATAGTAGAAAATTTATTTATTGTATCTTCAAAAACTGAACTAACAATAAGTGTTCAAATCTTAAGTATAAATATTATAATTAGGCCCAACCAGTGTCGGACATAAACTTAGTGATAGTAATTAATAATACATAAATGTGTTAAGCACAAAAATATTCAAAAAATTTAATCTGAAGTGTGGCGTATTAAGGCCGTAGTATCCCTCTTTTTTAAGCGGATGTGTCCAGGAAAGTTCAAGATGTTACGAGCAAGGGGATTAGGATTGAACTCGAGTTTTGTTAAATATTTGCCTGCATATTTTGCAATTTCAGCGGACACAAGTGGCATATTTAAATCACGATGTAAAATTGAATTTTTCATGTACCATGGAGCCGATGTTATTAACCTTAAAATTTTGTTTTGCAATCGTTGTATTCTCTCTACATTGGAAGCTGAAGCAGTGCCCCATAGCTGAATTCCATAACACCATATTGGTTTCAAAAGCGACTTGTATATTAAAAGTTTACAATCTAGACTGAGGGTAGAATTTCTACCAATCAGCCAATGTATCTGGGTTAATTTAATCTTCATTTGTGTTAGCTTAGAATCTATGTGGTGTTTCCATGTAAGCCGTCGGTCAAGGTATATACCAAGGTATTTTGATTAAATAACGCAGATAACTTCTTATTAATGCCACGAACATTTTGGTATATAAGAATAAATTTTCAATATATTTGTTTAGTTTTTTTTCAATATTTGTTGCCGTTGAAGGCAATTGAACAGAATTCCTTTGTCTTGTTTTAAATATAAATTCGCGAACGTAAATACCATTAGCCCAGAAGTTTGGAGAAATAACTATATTAAACAACTCTTCCGGTACAGTAATCTTGAATGATGCCACTATTCTTGGTTCAGAGTAAGAAAATTTGTACACTGAGATATCTAAGTTGGAACCGTACTTTAAGTTTATATATGAATAAACTTCTTCAACAGTAGTATCTAATGCTAATCGGTGAAACGAAGATTGTTTTGTTTGGAGGTATAACTCTAATCGGTCTAATAACCCCTGCAGTATTATTTTTGATTCCAGTTTGAGCAGGACTAGTACATCTATTAGATAGGTTATTAGTAGTTAATATATAAACTAGGATGTGTGTATGTATGTATGCATGTAACGTAATGGCTCCAAAACGGCTGGGCCGATTTTGACGAAGTTTTCAGGAAACCTTCAGAATACTCGGGCGGGTGACACTGTGAAGTCTGATTTTTGAATTTCGGTCTGTGGGCAGAGGGGCGTGGCGAAATCCAATAATTCATAAAATGAGAACGGCTGGGCCGATTTCTGTAAAACTTTTTGTCAGTTGTTCGTATTTTCGAGGAGAAGGTTTTTATGGAAGAAAATTTTGGAAAATCCCTCCGGAAAAGTCGGAAAATTGGAAAAATAGAAAATCGAGTTTTTGTATGAAATTTTGTTTCCTTAATGGCTTTTCACATGAAAAAAAAAGATAGTTTGTCTGAAGGCTTAAAATTGGGGCGAGGCGAAGTTCGCCTGGTCCGCTAGTAGTTAATAAAGTATTAACAGGTGTTCTTTCGGCGACTGTAGACAATTGAGTGGGTTGGGTCGTACGTTGAATAGAAGATACGGTACTGTCATTAACAATACATAAATACATAAGTACATGTACATGACGTGAAAGTATTTTGTATTTGAAATACGTGCAATAAATGGAAGTATTTTGTATTTTGTATTTTAAATACATACAGATTTTTAAGTATTTTGTATTTTAAATACATCTCCTGAAAGTATTTTGTATTTTAAATACATGATCAGCAAGTATTTTGTATTTTAAATACCGCAAACCATGTATTTTGCCCAACACTGTATACATACATATATACGTATGTATGTATGTATTAATATATCTGCAATAATTAAAATTATGTTCTTTTAGACATACATACATATGTATGTATGTATAATTTTTCAACTTTAGGCTACACTCGTATTTATGTTTTGTATGTATGTATAAAAAGAAATAAAATTTGGTTAATATAATATTCAAGCTTGAGGTCTTTTATCGTTTAACAATTTTATTAAAAAAAAGTTTTCACTTCCATTTTTTTGAAATGCTAATTTTTTTATTTTATCATTTAAAAAACAGAATTCTCCTGAAGATGATACTCAATGACTATCGAAATATCGATTATTTTTTAATAAAATTGTTAAATGATAAAAGACCTCAAGCTTAAATATTATAATAACGAAATTATTATAAAAAAGGTCAAAAATATAGATATATTAATAAATAAAATGTATATATTATGATAACTTAAATTATTATTTCTTTATTATTTGTGCTGCAATTTTTGAATTTTAAAAGTTCTTGAGCATATATGTATGTAAGTGAAGTTAAGTTATTATCAGTGATTAGTGTGCAAATTAAATTAGGAAATTTATTTATTTTTGCCCCTTTTTTCCAATTTTTTAAAAAAGGACAATTTCGAGGCAGGCGTATCCTTGATCGGAATTGAACGAAATTTAGACGGATCATTAAACATATTATAGATAGTGTCTGTGCAAAATTTCATTAAGTTATCTTTTCTTTCCTTTCCGTTATGACAATTTTTAATTTAAGGATATATGGGAAGGACACGAATCCTTGGAATTTAAATGACCAAACTTTAGGTGTGGTTATGTTTTATTAATTAAAACATATGTGCCAAATTTCATCACTTTGTGATAACTCCTTCTATTTTTGGCCACTCGTTATATAAATCACGACACTGCGCGCTGGTGCTGTGTTGTGTCGAGGTGAATACAATAAACTTAAATTAATGGATCTTCAGATTTCAACTACATTATATGGGAAATAAAATGAAATGAAGCTCACATAAAAGATTCTTAGATTTAAATTGAGTGGGCCAAAACGAGGTTCTGACTGTGGTCATCGCAGTGTTAACTTCACAAACTCCTAAAGCATCTAAATGCTTCTCGACAGGGAATTTCCAATTTTCATAATTGTTCCCACAAAATTGTGTAATACCAGTTTTCTCTTTGGACCCCATAGCCTATTGTTTTATTAAAAAAATGTGAACCAACAATCTGAAAACGTTTTATAACTGTTTAATTATATTATTTATTAGACAAGAGTTTATTTTTATTACTTTCAAAAAATTTATAAAATTGATCATTGTTTTTAAACGTAAGATCCACAAGTATAATAACTCGAGTGAAATAAAATCAGAAGTATTATCTGGTGAATACAAAATCATCTTAAAGCGAGGACGCAGCAGTGTTGAACGCTTTTCAAAGTATTGAGACTGATGGCAGTGTGGAAATACACGGCCTTTTAATTTGTAGTAAATTAAGAAACATTTATAAATATAATAAACAGACCAGCCCGAATTTGGTGAAGAATAAGTGGTATATTAAGGCCGAGTTAGAAAATGTTTTTGTCGTGAATATATTTACAAAATGGGTTGTGATAAACTGAACATAATTAACATTTGGAACGATTTTCCGTCATCCCACGTCAAATTTAGTTTATGAACAGACCGGTTTCGGCTTTGTGCCATCTTCAGTATTCTCGAATGCTGTTAACACAGCATTCCGAACAAATAACAATTTGGGTAGAATACTCCAAGACAGCACAAACGAGACAGACTGCCTGGATAAACAAGGAGTATACAAATTAACTTGCACATGCCAACACAGTTACATCGGACAAACGGGACGAAAGATAAAAACCAGATTTCGGGAACATATGAGAGACTACAACAAAAAAATGAGAGAACCAGGAACAACACCAGAATCGAATTTTGCGAACCACATATTCAACAAAAAATGTACACCAGCGCATATTAGAAAAACGGTTAAACTGTTACACATACAGCATAAAGGACGGCGGTTGAACGTATTAGAAAACATGGAAATATACAAACAGAAAACTTTTGACGGGAGAATAATAAATGAACAAATAAACACTGCCTCGGACATAATATTTGAACCATTAAAATATTTTTACACAAAAGAGAACAATAATTTAACGGAACCGAACAATATAACAACAGATGTACAAGACAAAAGGCCAATCCAAAAACGCACAATCATAGATTACTACCTGTATTCGAGAACACTGAAGATGGCACAAAGCCGAAACCGGTCTGTTCATAAACCAAATTTGACGTGGGATGACGGAAAATCGTTCCAAATTCAAACAAACCCCGTCGGAAGAATATCACAAAAATCGACAAATGCCTGTCAGGCTTATAACTCGGACACAATTGGACTTATAACAATTTACAAACTACGTCAACTGAAAATAAGTACAATAAAAGCAAACATTTGGTTTAACAAACAATGCCTTGCATTGAATGTCACACCAAAATACGCTAAAATACAACTAAAGACAAACACAGTAGCTAGTAAGAAGACTGTTAGAATAGCGGAAAGAAGTTTCGTAAAATTTGAAATCCAGAGCCTATATAAGAAAAAGGAAATGACGAACTCTGAACTTCTACATATTCACTTACAATTAGCAGAACGAGTCCCAACCAACATACTGATGGACATATTTGGCCAAGTAAACACAGCGAACGCGGGAGCAATTGAACAGAAATACAAGAATTTAAACAAAAAACTCGACAAACTAACAGGATCGGCAAACTGCAAGCTACACAAAGAACACAACTTCCACACTAGATTTATAAACCTAACTGAAATGGCAGTCAATGATGAAGAAGCTCAGTTACTGAAAAAGGGGCTAAAGCACAATATCCGAGAAAATAATAAAAGGAGGGAAATAGAGCAAACCATTGTGGACACAGAGGTGGCAATATCGATGCTACCAAACGAGGAGCAGGATCAAGCCAGATATACCTGCAAACGCATAATAGAGAAGGAGATCAAATCTAAAAGGAGTCAAAACAGGGAATGCGAAGCTGTTAGAAATTTAAGACAAAAACTTAAATCTAATAATGTCGTAACAACAAAAGCAGATAAAGGAAACACAACGGTATTAATCAGCAAAAATGATTACATTACCAAAACGGAGCAGTTGATAGAAGACACTAAATGTCGGAAAATTAGGAAAGATCCTACAGACGAATACCAGGCGAAAGTCAGGGAAATAATCAAAAAGGCAACCAAAATAATAACACCAAACATATCGTACTCGTTAACGCTCATGAACCCATGCGCTCCATCCATGATTGCTAGCCGAATACACCAATGAGACCCATAATTAATTACAAATCGGCCCCGAGCTACAAACTATCGAAATACCTAAAAACAATACTGAAAGACAACTTGGACCTAGAAAACAAACACACAATAGCCAACACCACGGAATTAGTTAATAGGCTACAGAGCGTGGATATAACAGAAAACACTAGGCTAATCTCATTTGATATAAAAGACTTGTATCCATCAATTCCAACAACAGAGACAATAAACATTGTACATAAAACACTGCTCAACAAAACAAAAGACGTAGAGTTTTCAATGCAACTCGCAAATACGCTAAAAGCCACATTGGAGCAAAATTATTTCAAATTCAACAATAACATATATAGACAAACCAATGGACTAGGAATGGGTAATCCAACATCAGCAATCCTAATGGAAATATTTATGCAAAATTTAGAAGAGAAATATGTCGAGAACCTAAAAACCAATTTCGGGGTTACATTCTATGCGAGATACGTAGATGATATTATATGTATACTGGAAGGAAATAAAGAGGAACAAATTCTGGATCTACTGAACAAACAACACAAAAACATAAAATTCACAATGGAAGTGGAAGAAGGCAATAGCATAAAACGGGCAAACAAGAGCTTAAATAGGATCCAATACGAAATATACAGGAAACCAACTGCTACAGACACAATAATATACAATTCATCAAACCATCCTCAACAACACAAAAACGCGGCAATTAGACAATTAGTAACGAGACTTGAACGAATACCACTAACGCGGGAGGCATATAGAAAGGAGTTGAAAATAATTTATAGCATAGCGGAAAACAACGGGTATAGGAAAAAATTGGTAGACAAAATCAGAAGAGATATCAAAACAAGTGGGGAACGGAACAAAGAACAGGAGCAGGAGAAGAAAGCTTGGGCTACTTTAACATATATGGGCACATCAACATACAAACTTGCTAAATTTTTTAGAAAGCACAACATTAACACAGCATTCCGAACAAATAACAATTTGGGTAGAATACTCCAAGACAGCACAAACGAGACAGACTGCCTGGATAAACAAGGAGTATACAAATTAACTTGCACATGCCAACACAGTTACATCGGACAAACGGGACGAAAGATAAAAACCAGATTTCGGGAACATATGAGAGACTACAACAAAAAAAATGAGAGAACCAGGAACAACACCAGAATCGAATTTTGCGAACCACATATTCAACAAAAAATGTACACCAGCGCATATTAGAAAAACGGTTAAACTGTTACACATACAGCATAAAGGACGGCGGGTGAACGTATTAGAAAACATGGAAATATACAAACAGAAAACTTTTGACGGGAGAATAATAAATGAACAAATAAACACTGCCTCGGACATAATATTTGAACCATTAAAATATTTTTACACAAAAGAGAACAATAATTTAACGGAACCGAACAATATAACAACAGATGTACAAGACAAAAGGCCAATCCAAAAACGCACAATCATAGATTACTACCTGCATACAGATAATACACCTATTAAATAATCGCCGCGCTATAAAGACAGGGAGCACAGACATGGTATATAGAAAAATGAGAGGAACAGGTAGCAGGTAGAGAGAGAATGAGAGACACATAGACATACAAGGACGAGAGAGAGAAACACAAAGGGGCAAAGAAAGAAAAAACGAACCATACAAAAGACAACGTACAGCGAGAAAATGACTTTGTTTTATTTATATTTATTTATTAGTAGTATTTAAAATACTTTTTAATTACATTTATACTTAAAATTAAATTAATACAAAATAATTTTAATAAAGAAAATCATTTTAATAAAGAAAATCTTTAAAATCCCTAGTTATTAACATTTCTTATAAAAGTTACACTTTTTCTTCTAAAAATATTGTAATTAATTTCATTCTTAATGTCATTTGGCATCATGTTGTAAATTTTTAATCCTAAAATAATATAAAATAAAGATCTTTGCATAGCGGTGCACCATATTTATTCCCATCAGTTTAGTCTTATTTTCGTTTAATTTTAGTTTGTTCATTTTTAGCCATTTATCGATGTTATCCATATCTATTTTTAGGTTACCGTAACAAATCTCGTCAGTCGCCGCTTCTGTAAAAATCAGAGTATCATCAGCATATATATAATATCTTGAATACCATATTTCTCTAGCTTTTTCAATAAAATGCCTCGATCAATTGTTTCAAATGCTCTTTTAAATTCAAGGAATATGGCAGCTATTTTGTTATTCTTCTTTATATTTTTCCATCTGTTTATAACATAGTTGATTGCAGTTTCACATGAGTATTTCTTTCTGAAGCCTGATTGATATTTTGACAGTAGTTTGTGTTTTTCCATGTATTCTTCCAGTTGGTTTTTTACTACCTTTTCAATAATTTTTTCACAAGTTTTTAGATTGTTAATAGGCCGGCATTCTTCACTCCATCCAATTGGTAGGAAATATTCCAGTTTCAAGCATATTCCAGTTTCAAGCATATTCTGTGGTTTCAAGTGACTTGTTTATTATCTTAAGTAATTTCTGTCCCAAAATGACCCAATTGTCTAATATCAATTTTGTACTTACTTTATTATAATCGGATTTTTTCTTAATGTTCATACATATATTTTTTAGTTCTTGTATATTTATTGCACGGAATTTAAATCTAAAATCTAACACAGGTATATGATTTTGATATTGCACATAATTTATTGAATTCCTGATTTCTTTAGTACTACGTATGAAATAACAGTTGAAATTCTCAGCTATTTGAAGCGTATCCTTATATTCTATTTGTCCAAATATCACAGACTTAACTTCATTTTTGGTTTTTTTAGTACTAGGTCCTTAATTTTACGCCACATTTCTTTCTGGTTACTTGTATTAGTAATTTTTTATTTATATATCTATTTTTTTCATTTTCAGTTTTTGCTTTATATATATTTCGTATTATCTTATAATTGTTCCATGCCTGGGCTGTATTAATTGCTTGTTGGTATTTAAAAATTTTTTTCTCTTTTTAAAATTCTGAGTTCATTATTGTACCAGTTATTACTTTTTCCGTTAATTTTTCTCTTGGAAATAAATTTTCTTATTGCACCCTCACAAAATGTGGACATAGAGATTTAAATCATATATTATATCATATTGTAATATTGCACTAATTTCATCGTTAAATCTCGTCTTATTATATTTAAAAAATTCTATTTCCGTTAGCTTTTCTTGTTTATCTACATGGGTGTAGCTAGGTATGGGCCTAGAGGGCCGTGGCACCCACCTAATTCTATAACAATTTTTTTTACATGCATACAGTATAAAATTATTAAAAAATGCACAGGGTATTGTGGTTCAAATCCCCCGTTTTCATCACCTGCTGAATACTGGAAGCGATCTATATACATTCCTTATATAGATTCTTTAATTTCATCACTGGACAGAAGATTTAATGAAGAGAATAGGCCAGCGTTTGCAATTCATTGTTTACACCCGTCAAACATGCTTTCTTTGAAGCTGGAAGAGCTTAAAGATGCCACAAAAACGTTTGAGCATTTTTATGAGTTGGATGATGTGGAAGGAAATTTTGGTATAATTCTTGGCAATAAAAAAAAATGGGTAAAGACGAATTATCCGACTTAGAGCTGGCGAGTATTTTGAAAGACGCTGGATTATTTTATCCAAATATAAGGAAGGTGTTATTAATTTCATTGTCACAGCCGTGCACTACTGCAACTGTTGAGCGGTCATTTAAGTCGAGTAAAAACATGGTTGCGCTCCACAATGACTGAAGCTCGTTTAAACGGTAAAATAATATGCAATTTTATTTATTATCAAAAATAAGTATATCGTATATTGCAGAACTATGTATGCTAAGCGTCCACCGAAGATTGGAGAGAAGAAGGACGAATTTTTGGAAAAAATTCTAGCAAAATTTTCAGAAGATCCACGCAGATTACTCCTCAAATACATCGAAATTGTAATAATCATAAAAAATCATAATCATAGAAAATCATAATTTTCGTGGCATCACCCTATTTCATATCCTGGCTACGCCCTTGTTTATCTATTTGTTTATTTATAAATATATCTATTGATTCATGGTCTGCTATTTTGTAATTTATATTAGTTTTTGCCACAATACTTTCATTATTTGTAATAATATAGACTATTAAAGTGTTAGAGTTCTGTGTTATTCTTGTATATTCGCTTATTATTTGTCTTAAACCGTTATCATTTAATATACTTTCTACTTTATTTCTGTAGAAATCTTTAAACCAGTCTATATTAAAATCTCCCGCTATTATAATATCACAGCAATTTTCGCATATTTCCTCAATGAACTCCCGAAAGTCTTCGCAAAATTCCGCCATTTGACTACTAGGAGACCTGTATACCAGTACCACTATAAACGATGTTGTTTCATAACTTGCTTTACATGCGCTGTTCCAGTATTTTGTTTCCTTTATACACTCTTTAATTTTTTTTATCTTCCATTGTTTTTTTAAGTACATAATTACCCCACCAGTTTTAAATTCATGTTTATAGTCTATTAGGTTTTGTTTACTTTTGATAACGCCATCTTGAATATCTTTTAATACCATATCAATGCTTTGTATATATTACATGCAATCATCACACATATATCTAATAAATCTGTTTTCGTCCATAATTTTCACCGAGTATTGGTCTATTCCCGCACATTTTTTCGTGATATGGAATACTTTACCACACACTCCACTGCAACATATGCCACTTTCCGATATTTTGCTTGTTTTCTTCTTGGCGTTGCCACTTATAATGATTTAAAGAAAGCGCAGTTTTTATTTCTATTGGTGCCGTTCCTATTGCAGTATTTATTTCAGACTATTGCGAATGAAAGTCCCCTTTCACACACATCAGGTTTTCTTGATCAAGTTTTTATTCAGCTGTGAGAATGATAGAGAACGTATGTACTACCTTCTCTATCTTTCTCACAGCTGAATTGAAACTTGATCAAGAAAACCTGATGTGTGTGAAAGGGGACAAAGCACCTTACAATGAAAGGAACACATGTTAGTTTTTTAACAATATCTTTTTGTTGAAAAGATACATCGCTTAATTGCAACACTGTAATATTGCATCTTTCTTTATATCTATTCGCGTCTTGAATACATGCCGTAGGCTGATTGGCTGTTACATTCAGCTATTGATTACTCTCGGGTTAATTTTACTTTTACATACTTTTTCTTATTTTTTAACTTCACTTTAGTTCTAACCTTTGGTTAATAAAGAAGTTCGCTACATGCATTGAATTGTAAAACCCATACGTGTTTTATTAACACTACACTTATAAAATGTTAAATAATTGCATTAATCGGGTATGTTCCAGGTTTCGACTCGGATTGAAAACGAAAAATTTTTTGAATCCCAATAATTTATAAATTGGTGTTCTGAATTTAGCATCTTTTTTCACATTCGAAGTTTATGTTCGAAAAAAATCTAAAAGTCAACACCTACGGTTGCGCAAAAATCAACTGCTGCCGGCAAAAAAGTTAAAAAAATGAACAAATTACAAAAATAAAGCAATTTACAGAGTATAAAAAAATAAATTTTTTCAATTAATTTTCTACGGGAATAAAAACAAAATTAATACTCTTAAAGAAACATGGAATGAAAATAAAATTATTCAATACTCTCAAAAAATACAACTAACGAAAATAAAATTATTTGCTTTTGGTTGATCTGCTTGATTTGATATACCGTTACATCGTACAACTTTTGAACATGAAACATGCTCTTGTTGGTTTAAATTCACATCAACAAATACAAAGACCTTACAAGCTGGCTTTCATTTTAAAATTTTTTGAAAGAGATTATTAATTTTATTCTCTTTGCTTCTTCTAGTTGCGTTATTTATCAGCGCGGTTGTTAGCCGGCTATAGGAATATCGACTACGTTGTCTTGGCACCATATGTTGTTAAAACAGAGTATTGCCTGATTATTACATTGTGATTTTACATTACATTTTAGTTTATGCTGATTACCATAAACTAGCACAGAGTACTTAACCAGAGTACTCAACTTTGACGTATAAAAAGGGTCCGAATCATATTTTGCATAAACTGTATAACGTGCATAAAGTTTGTGTGAAGAGATATCTATATAAAAACTACTAGATTAGCTCTCCCTTTCACACAAACTTTATGCATGTTTACAAAGTTGTCGAGTCTAGTTCTAGTTTATAATAAACTAGAACTAGACTCGACAACTTTGTAAACATGCATAAAGTTTGTGTGAAAGGGAGAGCTAATCTAGTTGTTTTTATATAGATATCTCTTCACACAAACTTTATGCACGTTATACAGTTTATGCAAAATATGATTCGGACCCTTTTTATACGTCAAAGTTGAGTACTCTGGTTGAGTACTCTGTGCTGATTACTAGAGCTGTGCCAAATCGTTCGTTTTAGTGACCGCTCCTTTTCGTTCAATGATTAAAAAAGATCCGTTCGTTCATCTTCGTTCAATCGGTCATTTCTTAAATGCACAGAATATACACAGAATACCCAACTTTGGCGTTTAAAAAGGGTCCAAATCAGACATTTAACACTTTGTGAAAAGTGAGATAGGAAATAAAATTAATAAGGGTGATGTAATGTACTAAAGGCAACAGATATACATCACAATTGCGAACATATGTTTGAAAAATTTGAGGATTTTGTTTTGTTTTTTGTGGGGTGGAAATTTATAAAATTACATTAAAAATGTAATTAAATAAATAATATAAAATATAAGTGCAAAAAAATTTATGTGCAAAGTGGTGTAAATGTGTTTCCAACTATAGCAATAGTGTACAATGTTAATGCAATAGTTGGAAACAATAAATTCAGAAATATGTATCTGTGCGTAAAACAATAGGCAGTGAAAAACTGCAATAGTGAAAATTAAAATGTTTCCAACTATAGCAATAGTGTACAATTTTAATGCAATAGTTGGAAACAATAAATTCAGAAATATCTGTTTGCGTAAAACAATAGGCAGTGAAAAACTGCAATAGTGAAAATTAAAATGTTTCCAACTATAGCAATAGTGTACAATGTTAATGCAATAGTTGGAAACAATAAATTCAGAAATATCTGTTTGCGTAAAACAATAGGCAGTGAAAAACTGCAATAGTGAAAATTAAAATTGTTATAAAATAAGCAATCATAGAATTATATTTTATGTGTTTGATATGTATTGAAAATTTTTATAACATTCTCTTGTTAACTGTTCATCGAGTAACTTGTCTTTTAATTTAATTTTCATTTTAAATAAACTTTTTTAAAAACTAAACCAACAAATATCAATAGGTTATGGGCGATCACAAAGATAGCATTGTTATACCGCAATTTAACGGTCGCGGTTACGATGAGTGGCAATTTCGTGTCAAAATTCATTTTGAAAATTTGAATTTGGTGGAAGTTTTAACGGGCTTACCACCAACAGATGCCGCAGCCTTGTTGGAATTTATGAAGAATGACAGGAAAGCAAGAGACAAACTGGTTTCATTTGTAAGTAATGATTGTTTGGGATACATTCGCGAAAAGCAAACTGCCAAAGAAATGTGTGAAAGTCTCCAGAATGTATTCGCAAAGAAATCCCTCGTTAACCAAGTATTATTAAGGAAGCAGATAATGAATCTACAAATGAACGAAGGTCAAACGGTAATGGAGCATTTAATGAAATTTGAAAGTTTGGTGCGAAATCTGAAGATGGCTGGTGCTAAAATGGACGAAAGTGATATCCTTACGCAGCTTTTCATGACATTACCTGACAAATTTGATCCATTAGTTACCGCTTTGCAGAATATAGAAGAATCCAAATTGAATTACAATATGGTAAAGGAACGTTTACTCCTTGAAGAAACAAAAATTTCAAATCGTGTTGATGAAGAGGGCTTCACAAAAACTGCTTTTGCCGGAAAGAAAAATTTTAAGAAAAAATTATCAGGCCGTTGTTTTAAATGCAGTAAATTTGGGCATAGAGCTAACGATTGTCATCAGAGTGAAGCACGTAGTGCAAAAGGGGTAAAGAAATCGAATTCTGTTTGCTTCATGGCTGACACTGATAAAATGTATAGCGGTAAGTCTTCTTTAAAATTTAAACTTGACTCTGGAGCAAGCGACCATTTAGTAAACGAAAAGTGGTATTTTGATGAAATCAAAACTCTGTCAAATCCTATAGAAATTAAAGTTGCTAAAGATAATCAATCCCTAATGGCAAACCAAGTGGGCGTTATTATTGCCAAAAGCAACAAAGATGTTGATGTAACGTTACAAAATGTTTTATTCGTTCCGGAATTAAGAGATAATTTACTTTCCGTCAAGAAAATGACAGCTTCTGGCATAGAAGTGAAATTCTGTAAAAGCAAAGCTTATATTTTAAAAGATAACGAAATAATTGCCATTGGGTACTTAAAAGGAAATTTGTATGAGGTCAACTTTAGCATTAAACAAAGTGTAGCAAGTTTAACAAATGGTGAGGAAAATGTATTATGGCACAAGCGATATGGTCACATTGGCCAATCTTCATTTAATGATTTGGTAACCAAAAACATGGTTTGTGGTATTAATGTTACCCCAAGAAAAATCGACTTCTGTGATATTTGTGTTAAAGGGAAGCAATGCCGTGATGCTTTTAATAAATCACACAACAAATCTATTCGACCACTAGAGAGGATTCATTCAGATGTTTGTGGCCCAATAGAACCAGTAGCTTGGGATGGTTCGAAATATTTTGTGTCATTCATTGATGATTTCACTCATTTCTCAATAATATATACAATAAAAAAGAAGTCTGAGGTGTTTTATAGTTTCATTGAATACGAAGCGATGGTTACAGCTAAATTTGGAACACCAATTTCAAAACTCACTATAGATCAAGGACGGGAATATGGATCAAAAGAACAAAAGCAGTGGTACAAACAGAAAGGAATTCAAGTAGAGGAAGCCATAGCATATTCTCCACAACAAAATGGTATGGCGGAGCGATTCAATAGAACGCTAGTAGAGAAGGTAAGAACAATGTTACTTGAATCAAGTATGCCTAAGTATATGTGGAATGAAGCAGCTTTAACTGGGGTATACCTAATCAACCGAAGTCCAACAAGAGCAATCCCGCAAGATGTCACTCCTGCACAGATGTGGTACGGTCATAAACCAAATATAGGTTCACTTAAAATATTTGGTTGTAAAGCTTATGCTTGGATACCGAAACAAAAACGTCAAAAACTTGATGATAAGAGTCAAGAATTAGTTATGATTGGATACGTTCCAAATGGTTACAAGTTATGGGATAGAAATGCTAGGAAGGTAGTGACTTCAAGAGATGTCAAATTTGATGAAACGAACTTTCCGTATACAATCGAGCGAAAAAGAGAACCACCTAATATAATAATAAAAAGTAACATGCAAGAAGGGGATGAAGATGTAAATGTGCCTGTTAGCCTTAGTGATGATGGACATGACATAAATAATGAGATAAATACGCCTGATAATGATTTAACAAGTTCAGATGAAGATGTGTGTAATCAGAATATTGAAGCTAGTAATGTTAGTAATAGCAATGAAGATGCTGCAACAATTGATGTTGATGAAGTTCAGATTCCCAGAAGAAGTCAAAGAGAAAGAAAAGCTCCAAACAAGTTTTTAGGATTTAGTTTTGGTTATTCAACTTATTCTGAAGACCATAATTTCGTGGACGTTCCTAGTCAGTTCTCTGATATTTCTGTTCGTCATGATGCAGCTGAATGGTATAAAGCTATTAGAGAAGAGTTAAAGGCAATGGAATTAAATAATGTTTGGAAAATTGTAAAACGTCCTCAAAACGGCAAGCTATTAAAATCAAAATGGATTTTTAAAATCAAATGTGATGAAAATGGCCTTCCAATACGCTATAAAGCCCGACTGGTAGTTAAAGGTTTTCTTCAAAGAAAAGGAATTGACTATAATAAGACATTCGCACCTGTGGCTAAGTTGACAACTGTTCGTGTGATATTAGCATTAGCTGTTAAGAAAAATTTAATTTTGCATCAATTAGATGTCAAAACAGCATTTTTGAATGGAAATCTTCAAGAAGAAATTTATATGGAAGTGCCAGAAGGAGTCGAAACAACAAATGGTATGGCTTGTCGTCTTCAGAAATCTCTTTATGGATTAAAACAAGCTCCAAAGTGTTGGAATGATACTCTTAATCAGTGTCTTATATCCTTTGGTCTTACTAGGTCGAAACATGATTATTGTTTATATACAAAGTTTGAAAATTCTGATGTTTTATTTATAATCATGTATGTGGATGATTTGTTAATTGCTAGTAATAACACAAAACTTATTGATCGTTTAAAAAATCATTTATGTAAGAAGTTTGAATTATCTGATCAAGGAATACTCAAACATTTTCTGGGGATGAAAATTGAAAGAGAAGGCGAAAATATAAATATTTCGCAAGAATCAAATATCGCTAAAGTTTTGGAAAAGTTTGCGATGTCAGATTGTAATCCAGTGAAAACACCAATGGATAAAGGTCTTAAATTGTTTACAAACTTTAAACAACATGCCATTGAGAAGCCCTATAAAGAATTGCTTGGAAGTTTAATGTATATAATGCTGTGTGTTAGACCTGACATATGCTTTCCAGTAGGATACCTTGGTCGTTTCCAGCAATATCCTTCAGAAGAACACTGGCAAGCACTAAAAATAATATTAAGATATCTGAAAGGCACTCTAAAGAAAAAGCTTATATATAAAGCTGATGATATAGAGACTTTAGTTGGTTATGCTGATGCAGATTGGGCAAGTGACGAAGTAGATAGAAAATCAATAAGCGGTTATGTTTTCAAAGTATATGGTTGCACGGTTTCCTGGGCAAGTAGAAAACAACAAACAGTGTCAACATCTTCAAGCGAAGCGGAATATATTGCATTAAGTGCTGCTGTATCAGAAGCTATTTGGTTACGTGGATTACTTCAAGATTTAAGAGAAATTGAAAATGAAGCTATAACAATATATGAAGACAACAATGGCTGTATTTATATGGCGTCAAATATGGAGTGTAAAAAGTCTAAGCATATAGATATTAAGCATCATTTTATAAGAGACTATATTGAAAAAGGAATAATTAATGTGAGGCCTATCGGAAGTGCTGATCAATTGGCTGATATATTTACAAAGCCCTTAGATAATGTTCAATTTAATAAAATTTGTAATTGTTTAGGATTGCATGATTGAGAAGGGGTGTTATAAAATAAGCAATCATAGAATTATATTTTATGTGTTTGATATGTATTGAAAATTTTTATAACATTCTCTTGTTAACTGTTCATCGAGTAACTTGTCTTTTAATTTAATTTTCATTTTAAATAAACTTTTTTAAAAACTAAACCAACAAATATCAATAAAAATGTTTCCAACTATAGCAATAGTGTACAATGTTAATGCAATAGTTGGAAACAATAAATTCAGGAATATCTGTTTGCGTAAAACAATAGGCAGTGAAAAACTGCAATAGTGAAAATGAAAATGTTTCCAAGTATAGCAATAGTATACAATATTAATGCAATAGTTGGAAACAATGAATTTAGCAATATCTGTTTGCGTACAACAATAGGCAGTGAAAAAAAGCAATCGATAATGAAAATGTACACGAAGTTAAATTAGTCTTATAAACTTAATATATATATATATGTATAATAAAACTTAATATTAATTTATGTTTCGTTGATTGCCATTCTATAATTACAGCAATTACGGCGGTGTTGAAAAAACGAAGATGTTTTGCATGGAAACTCTTTGCACCGGATTTGGACATTTGCAGCTATTACTCTGTGACTGGCACAAAGATGGCAAAAGGTAAGAAAAATATGAATTGATATATTGATAACTTTGTTAACCATAATTTTTCTTATCTCATCGTAGCATTGTAAGGTGCATTTTCTTGGTCGCCAACAGTTAGAGCAAAATATGGCAAGGGCTGAACAATGTTTATAATAAGTCCTATTTATTCCATATCGAATAAAAGTCTTAAGAGAAATTTATGTTAATGCATTTATTTAAAATAATTAGTGTATAGTGTATAATACAAAAATACTGTTTAATTTTATTAAAGACTAATTGAATTTTATTTTTAAATTTTCATTTCCATATCAAATAAATCTTAAAGAATGCATTTATTTTAGTGTATAATACAAAAATATTGTTTAATTTTATTAAAGACTAATTGAATTTTATTTTTAAATTTTCATTTCCATATCAAATAAATCTTAAAGAATGCATTTATTTTAGTGTATAATACAAAAATATTGTTTATTTTTATTAATTTTGTTAATTTATATATTATTTATACATTGAAAAGGTAAAAAGAAAATATGAAAAATTAAAAAGAAACAATAATTATATTAACTTGCAATGTGTTTGTAATTTATTGGAAAAATATAGTTATAATATACTGTGTTATTAGATTGCTACCAGTTATTGTTGTTTTACATGGATGAATTAATTACCTAAAGGACGAAAAACAAAACCTGTAAGGAAAGAAATATATTTATATTATTACATATTTTATGTATGTAAGCTGCAGTGCAATACGAACAAACATATAAAATGTAATAGGAACAAACATGTAAAACAATAGGGGAAAAATTTTACAATGCAACTTACTTCCGTGAAATTAGGCACAACATTTTTTGGAACAGCATATTTTGATGTTCTGCCCCCAAAAATGTACTCTGCCGAAAAATGCCGGTCGCATGCATAAAGCCGTTTTACGGTAGATTGTATACCTAATAAGTGAAACCATTCGGAGCGTCTATAATGAAAAAGCAATAATATATATTATCGCATTTTCAATTCCATAAAATTAAACAAATTATCAACAAAATTAAAAACAAATATAATTTCAAAAAACAATCAAATCAATTATGTAATACTGAAATTTATTATTTGGGATATTCTTCCCAACTAATCATTAAAACAAAATTTCATTTAAGAAAGAATTCTATCCACCACCTGTTCACCACCGTCGCCCATATCCAAAAAGCAAAATTAAATACTTATGTACATTTGTATATACAGGGTTGGGCAGTATTTGAAATACATGTATCTGAAATACGTATTTAAAATACAAGTACGTATTTTGTATTTTGTATTTTAAATACATACAGATTTTTAAGTATTTTGTATTTTGTATTTTAAATACGTGCAATAAATGCAAGTATTTTGTATTTTGTATTTTAAATACATACAGATTTTTAAGTATTTTGTATTTTAAATACATGTCCTGAAAGTATTTTGTATTTTGTATTTTAAATACATGATCAGCAAGTATTTTGTATTTTAAATACCGCAAACCATGTATTTTGCCCAACACTGTGTATATACACATACCACAAATATAAACTGGTGATGATTATTTTTCAAATGAAACTTGTACATCGTCTTTAACTACTGGAAACTTAAATCAATTGTTTTTTTTCACAAATTTCATTTAAGAAATAATCATCCCTTAACTTTATGTTTATATGAAATACATATTACCACCACATGTATACGCTTGGTACATAAGTAACACATTTGTACATTGGATAACAATACAATTAGTATATCCAATGTGCAATGTATATTCTTCCAGCAAAGATTTATTACATTGGATAGCAATACAATTCTTTCCAATGTACAAAGTCTTCCGGCTTGTACCACGTATCACAAGTAAACACACTTATTTTGACTTAGAACTTACCTGGTAGGATTCCTCGGAAAAACGTGGAGTTTCGCTCCTGCTGGACATCCCATAACACAACGTCGGCTCCTAAAAACAATAAAACATAATGTAACACTAGCTGAAAAGAAGGATTTTTTCAATACTTACATTTTTTCGTCGGCTCATTTTCCGCTGCTGTACACGTACATAAAGATGATTGACAGTTTACTTTTTTTATACATATTTCTTTGCTGTCAATAATTTGGCGCAAATTTTTTTCTTTTAATTTGCGCCAATTTCACTACACTTTAATAAAAAAAATTTATTTGCTTATATGTACATATATTTCTTCATAACACAAAATTTACTTCAAAATGTAAACATAACAACTTCTCAAGTGAGAGATAGCTATATGAAAACGTATATATTAGCTATCCCTTACTCGACAAAGTGTTAAACGTCAAACGAGTTGTCATGTCTAGGTAGTTTATGCTTAAATCACAGAATATACACAGAATACCCAACTTTGACGTTTAAAAAGGGTCGGAATCATATTTTGCATATACTTTGTATAACGTGCATAAAGTTTGTGTGAAGAGATACCTATATAAAAACAACTAGATTAGCTCTCCCTTTCACACAAACTTTATGCACGTTTTCAAAGTTGTCGGGTCTATGTGTAGTTTATGGCTTAAATGTTCCAGTTAGAACCAATGAACGAACGATTGAATTGAACGAAAAGTACATATACTTAGCAAATCAAAATAAAATGTAAACAATTTCAGACTGTGTCTTTTAATTAAATGACATCTAATTCTTATTTTCATTTTATATAAAAAATTAATTCAAGAATGTGTCATTGTTTTTATATTTATTTTTAAGCGCTCGGGCTGGGCAATGAGTTCGTCATTCATTGAGGGTTTAATTTCCATGTATGTACGTACATTGATCTTTTGTTACCATGAAGTTGATCGGAATAGAAATATTAGCCTACGAATTTAGAGCACAAAAAAGATATAAAAAAAAACAAAATTTTTTTTACTAAACAAAAAATTTTTATTTATCAAATACTAGGAAAAATTTACATACATATTTACATATCATTTAAGCCTGAAAAAAATGTACCTAAACAACCCTGAAAAGACGTAAAAATA
The DNA here is from genome assembly GCA_963681545.1 of Germaria angustata. Classification (NCBI taxonomy): domain Eukaryota; kingdom Metazoa; phylum Arthropoda; class Insecta; order Diptera; family Tachinidae; genus Germaria; species Germaria angustata. The sequence goes on along the minus strand of OY812999.1, from coordinate 73,925,159 downwards.
CAGCTCTAAACATGACAGAAGCAAAGAACATGATCGACAAGACTTCTGAAAACGAACGAACGAACGACAAAGTGATGAGAAAAAGAGCGGATCATTTCGTTCAGTTGAGAGATTCGTTCAATTTGATCCGTTCGTTCGTGACCGACACAGGTCTATTTGCAATAAGTCAAAAGATCAAAAAGAAAAAAAGTGCAGTAATTGTGGAGGTAATCACACTGCTAACTGCAGAGAATGCCCTGTGTTCTCTTTTGTTAAACAAGCTATGAGTCAAAAGCCTAAAGTAACCTAAGCTGAAGCAGTAAATACGTACTCCGCTACTCATCCCCTAATGGCCGAAACAAATAACTTCACATGTATCGTATGCTGACGCTGTGAAGATCAACTCTATTCCCATTCAAACAATGTCACCTCCAAATAAGTCCCCTTTCACACACATCAGGTTTGACTCGTCAAGTCTTGAGTTTTTGCGAGAAGGGGGAGAAGAGAATAGAAACAGGTACAAACCTGACCGTACCATCAAGTTTAAGAAACTTGATGGTACGCTCAGATGGATGAAGTTGGCTGCAGAATGGTAATTTGACATTTCTTTTTGTTACCTGTTTCGCCGTTCAATTATTGTACCACGCAATTTAAATATTTTTAAATTTAAAAAAAATTATTTGTGAATATCTGTTTATTGAGATCTGTACTTCGGACAGAAGAAAAATGCTGTTAGGTAGTGTATATAGAGCTAACAACAACATAAATTTTAAACCTTTTATTAGCACTCTCGAAAACGTTTCGATTCAATATAACGATATTATAATTGTTGGTGATTTTAATAATAACCTACTGAGTGAGAAAACACTAGTTGAACCAATGCAAGCTCTTGATTTAAGCCCTGTAAACACTATTATACCGACACATTTTCATGCGACATCAAATAGTTTAATTGATATTGTATTTGTGAACCATAATGCTAAAGTGCTTCTCTATGACCAGCTATCTGCATCTGCTTTTTCAAAGCATGATATACTTTTTTTAACTTATGATTTACCAGTTGCAAATCAAAATACTTACATTTCATATCGGGATTTTCGTAACATTGATTATATAGCACTCAGTCGATCTTTTGAAAATATAAACTGGGATCAAATTTATTCAATTGAAAGTGTGGACGATCAAGTTGATTTCATTCAAAACAATGTTAATAATCTGTTTGATTCTTGTGTTCCTAGGAAAACTAAACTTATAAAAGCCAAACAACAGCCTTGGTTTAGTCCTGACATAAAACGTTTGATAAAAACACGTGATGATGCTTACTCTCGGTGGAAGAGGTTCAAAACAGATGATCTTAAGGCCATGCATCAAGCTGCTCGTAGAGAAGTAACTAACCGCATTAAGGCTGCAAAATCCCTGTTTTATCAGCGAAGGTTCTCGTCCGCAATTGATTGCAAATCTAAATGGAGTGAAATACGAAAAATCGGAATCGGCCAGAAAAGTGCTCCTTCACCTAACCCTGATGCTGATGCTGATCAACTAAATGAAAAATTCTTAAATTTAGCTATACCATCACCAGACAGTAATATTTATGATAATCTATGCCATGTTCCAATATCAAACCCATTTAGTTTTCATTGCGTTGACCAGCTGGATGTTCTTGCTTGTCTTACTGCAGTAAAATCGAATGCCACTGGGATGGACGATTTAAGTCCCATTTTTTTAAGAATATTAGTTCCTAGGCTATTGCCCTACTTGACTTATCTATTTAACACGGTTCTGACGAAGTCTACATTCCCAGAAAAATGGAAATTATCAAAAATCATACCAATCCCAAAGACGAACAATGAATTTCGACCAATCGCCATCTTACCATTCTTATCCAAAGTTATTGAGAAAATTATGGGTAAACAGATGAGTAATTATTTAGCTAGGAACAATTTAATATCCGATAGGCAATCGGGTTTCATAAAAACCAGAAGCTGCATAACAGCATTAGTGGACGTTGTAGAAGATATCCGATCAAAACTTGACGATAACATGGTAGCATTATTAGTCCTTTTAGACCACAGCAAGGCGTTTGATACTGTGGATCATCAAATTCTTATAATGAAACTTAGAAAATTGTTTAATTTTTCTGACACAGCTTGCAATTTGGTCTCATCCTACTTAAGCTCCAGATTTCAAAGGGTAAATTATAATGGTGCGTACTCTAAAGCGCTTAATGTCACCAGGGGAGTACCACAGGGCTCAATTCTTGGTCCTCTTTTGTTCTGCTTATTTATAAATGATTTACCTGACACTCTGGTCTATAGTAAAATCCAAATGTATGCAGATGATGTTCAAATCTACAATAGCTCCACTATAGCTGATCTTGCAACATGTGTAAGCAAGATAAATCAAGACCTCAACAAAATTAACACTTGGGCTAGGGCCAATGGTTTATGCATAAATCCATCAAAATCGAAATGTTTATTTATGTCAAGGTCTGCAAATATCACTCACAACTTTGAAATAAAAATAAATGGTGAATGCATAGTTTCTGTTGACACGGCGACTAATATTCTGTGACATGAACGACAAGACTTCTGAAAACGAACGAACGAACGACAAAGTGATAAGAAAAAGAGCGGATCATTTCGTTCAGTTGAGAGATTCGTTCAATTTGATCCGTTCGTTCGTGACCGACACAGGTCTACTGATTACTACATTGCGATTTTACAACTAAATTCAATCGTATTATTATAATTATTGTTTAAATAGGTTTATATACATATATATATATATATATATATATATATATATATATATATATATATATATATATATATATATATATATATATATATATATATATAAATATATATATATATATATATATATATATATATATATATATATATATATAAAATTTTTTTTATTAATATTTCTGTAAAAATTTAAATTTTTTTGATAAAGTTATATAAAAAAACACTTCAAACGAAAAACCATAATTGTATTTTTCTTAATAATGTTAATGTGAATTCACCCATTCGTTTTGAATGTTCTGAACGCTTTTTTTATATGTAGTTTAAAGTCTCTATTTTTGAGAGGGAGAGAGAAAGAGAGTAAAAACCAATTCAAGCAAAAATTGTTCCGCATTAATTTTACTCTCTTTCTCTCTCTCAGTCAGTAAGTAAAGACACCTTGCTCAGTGATGGGAAATGAGATTTTCATTTCGGTATCAAAAAATTTTTCTGAGAGTACTTTTTTAACCTCAAGAGTAACAAATCTTATTTTTTTAATTTTTATTAAACAGTAAAAAATCTTTATGAAAACAAAAAGTTAACAAAAACCATAAATCAATACATAAAAAGTTCATTTTACCTATAAACAAAACATTTTTAAAATTTATTTTGTACTTTTTAAGGTATATCACTTTAAACTGAAATAGCCCCTAGATAAATAGCGCCAATTTAATGGATTTGGGTTTATTTCGAAAATAATTTTCTCTTACATTTTAAGACCATTTCCAAAAAAACTTCCTCCATCACATTAAAGTCAAAATCATTGAGTATTGTCCTTCAAATAAGCCCAAATCTATACCAGTAGCGTTATTCACCTAGGATTTATTTCAATTTAAAGTTTTATACCTTAAAAAATACCCAATATAAAATTTTACATATTCAAAAAAAAAAAAAAAAAATTAACAGAGGACATAAATATATATGTTTAAATACAAATTCATTATTATAACTCAACAATCTATTTTAACTAATAGTTATGTAAAAAACAAACAATGGGGGTGTTCAGACAAGACTAATTTTTAATCCGCACAACTTTTGTTCTTTCGTATTCACACTAGACTAATTATGCTGGCATAAAATTGTGTACGTATACAAAGCTTTGTGTGTGTTAGTATTTTCTTTGTTTATTTCGCAGAACCTGTTTCCATAAGTGTGTATGTGTTAGTTTTGTTCTGCTTGTGCGGGGTTGAAGCTGGTTGAAAAAATTGTGCCAACCAAAAACCACTCTCTTCCCCGAAAATGCCAACAAACTGCGATTTTATGCCAGCATAATTAGTCTTGTGTGAAAAGGCCCAATAGCTATACTAAAACAGATGAATTTAAGACGTATCACTGAGAGTATCAAATGTAACAGAGGAGTAACACGGTATTTTTTCAAATCAAATAGTATCAAAAAAAGTACGATCGTAACAACTTTTCCATCACTGACCTTGCTATATACCATCCGACATGACATGATATCATATTCGTTATCGATTTTTAGTTTTGCATTGAAGGTTATGTTGCATCGTTGTTTCAAAAATTTTTAACATTTCAATTTCACTATTTTTTAGCCCACCATTCTGTTTTTTTTATTTCTCTATTAATTCTTTTCCTGGTAATTTAAGATTCATATCATCTATTCCCCCTTATCGTGTTTGGCGATTTTCGACTGCAAATTCGACAGTTTGTGATAGACTAAAGATACCGAGCAACATTTTTCTTTAATCTAGTACAAACTGTCGAATTTGCAGTCGAAAATCGCCAAACACGATAAGGGGGATTTTTTGCATCATATAGAAATCTTAATTCTAAAGAAATTTTAAATCATAAAAAAATATATATTGTTTTTGCTAATGTTACAATTGGGTATTTTTATTATTCCAAATTTCATACACGTTATCTACTACAACACTTGCTGGTGATTCTTTATGTTTCATAAAATAGCCTTGTATCTGTGCTGGACTTACTGGTATATTAAAATCTAATATAGCTTTAGCAAAACTATTAGCATATTTATTTGAAGAAACTTCCTCTTTATAAAATCTATTAAACATTTCCACCAACTGATATTCGGAACAATAACCCACGTACGATTTTAGATCAACACGACCAGGTCTTATAAGAGCTGGATCTAATCTATTTATATAATTTGTTGTCATAAAAACTATTCGAGCTTCAGTTGATGCGACGCCATCTAAACAATTAAGCAGACCACTAAATGTTACTCTGTTAAGACCATCATAGGCTGCAGATTGTTTCGAAACTTCTTCTCGGGAAATAAATGCAGCATCAATATCCTCCAATAGAATAATTGATTGCTCTGGTGCTACATTCAAAAGATGATTAAGGCGATCATCTGTAAGCCCACGGTCTGATAAATTTAGAAGGCAAATTCCGTATTCCAATTCCCCCGCTAGCGCTGTTATAAAGCTAGATTTCCCGCATCCGGGGGGCCCATAAAGTAAATAGCCTCTGCGATAAGGAATACCTCTATCAGCGTACCATTGAGAGTTGCTTATGAATTCTTTACAGTCAGATATTATTTGCTCGCTTATGCCATTGTCTAGAACAACGGATGCTATAGAGCGGCGTCTGCGAGGATGACCAAATGGTCTCCACTCAGCTCCCATTGCAGTATATATAACAGTTTTTCCTTCGGTGGCTTGCATTGCAAGTTGCCGAGCGTCTTCTAAAATCTCAAAGTAAAGACTCTTGTCTCGACCAAAGGCCGTAAGTGTAACCGATTCCCACGGAACTCCCATGTGAAGATCCAGAGTCTGTTGCTCCCGTGTTCTTTCTACCTGAATCCATACGCCACGATAATATATTATGTGCTTTCCGATACTGGGTATAAAATCATACTTTGTTTGTATTTTTCCAGTTTCTTTTTGTACAAATGATGTCTCAACACTCAAATGCTGTGTTTCGCGTGCGCCTCTTGTAGTAATCCACTGAAGCAACCATTGATAAGATTTGTCACGACAAGGGACTTCTAAGGTTATCATTAAATGTCGACGAAATAAAACTAAACTGCCTTGCAATCCCTTTCGCAATATAGCTGCACCTGCACCAATGCCAAATAAACCAAATCCTGCTCCAAAATATGGATTCGTAGATAGATTAGCGATTAACTCATTTAATGGCATTTTTAAACAAAGGTTTTGGAAAACCTATTACATCAATATACTTGGCACAAAGGCTCCTATTCAGAAACTATCCCAAATGTAATAGTGGGCAGCGGTGGCCAAAAAATAAATTTGGCGGCGTCTCATATTTGGCTGAAGTTTCACATGCATAGACACTTTCCTTATGAACAAGTAATTAATGTATTGAATAAAAATGATTAAAAATTATATATTGAAGTAAAATGGATTAAGAAATAGTGTTTTATTCAAATTATCATATCTTTATAGAGAAAGGAGTACGTACTTTTTCATTCTCTTACAAAAAAGTCGGCGGCTTAGCATAGCCGGCAGAAAAACAAACAGCAGGACTCAGAATATATTTAGTATATTTTGTAAACACATAGACGACAGCAGACAGCAAGCAGCAATATGTCAAATATAAAATCCATGTATTTAAATTTTTTTTCCGCTAAAATTTATTTATTGTATCTTCAAAAATTAAACTAACAATAAGTATTCAAATCTTAAATATAGATATAATAATTAGGCCCAACCAGTGTCGGACATAAACTTAGTGATAGTAATTAAAAATACATAAATGTCATGTTAAGCACAAAAAATATTTTCAAAGAATTTCATCTGCAGTGTTGCGTATTAATGCCGTAGTATCCCTCTTTTTTAAGCGGATGTGTCCAGTAAAGTTCAAGATGTTACGAGCAAGGGGATTAGGGTGGGACTCGAGTTTTGTTAAATATTTGCCTGCATATTTTGCAATTTCAGCGGTCACAAGTGGCATATTTAAATCACGATGTAAAATTGAATTTTTCATGTACCATGGAGCCGATGTTATTAACCTTAAAATTTTGTTTTGCATTCGTTGAATTCTCTCTATATTGGAAGCTGAAGCAGTGCCCCATAACTGAATTCCTTAACACCAGATGGGTTTCAAAAGCGACTTGTATAATAAAAGTTTACAATCTAGACTGAGGGTAGAATTTCTACCAATCAGCCAATGTATCTGGGTTAACTTAAGTTTTATTTGTGTCAGTTTAGAGTCAATGTGGATTTTCCATGTGAGGCGTCGGTCGAGGTGCATACCAAGGTATTTCACCTGTGAATGTTGAGGAACAACTTGATTGTTGATTCGAATGGGGGAACAAGTATCTCTTCGTAGCGTAAATGTGACATGAACACACTTTTGTTCATTTACTCTTATTCTCCATAAGTTCAACCACAGTTCCAATAGGTTAATATGTTCCTGAAGATATCGGGATGCCTCGTGAGGGTTTTCATGCATACTAAGGCAGGCTGTATCATCGGCAAATGTAGAAGTGAGGATGTTACTGCTTAAAGGCATATCACAGGTATAAATCAAATACAAAACTGGCCCTAGTATACTCCCCTGTGGCACACCGGATGAGATTGTTTCGGGCACACTCATGAAGTCTCCTTCCACGACAGTGAACTTTCGGGCAAGAATGTAACTTTCCAAAAGATTTACAATGTTTATTGGTAGATATGTCTTCAATTTTAAAATTAGGCCTTCATGTCACACTTTATCAAATGCCTGAGAAACATCAATAAAGAGGGAAGAGCAATACTTCTTTTCTTCAAATGTTCTTCTTATAAAATGTACCAATCTATGACATTGTTCAATGGTGTTGTGCTGACTTCTAAAACCAAATTGATGGTCCGGTATGCACCCATTATCAGTTAGAATTGGGGACAATTTTGTCATGAGAAGCTTTTCGAAGAGCTTTGAAATTGTTGACAGTAAACTTATTGGCCTATATGACTCAGCCTTGGTAAGATCTTTGCCCGCCTTTGGAATCATTTTGACCATGGCAAGTTTCCAGCTGTGTGGATAATACTCCAGTCGTAAAATGCCATTAAAAATAAATAACAGGATTCTAATAGCAATACGAGGCAAATTCATCAGCATCTTGTTACTAATTCCATCAATACCCGGGGCCTTCTTTGGATTGGTTTCAGCAATTAGTTTTTGTACATCACGCATCTTAAACTTTATGGGTCGAGGGGGTAGAGCAACTACACTCGGCAAATCAACAGCACCAGTACATGTGTTTGGGGTAAATACGTGTTTTAAATGCCCAGCAAATATGTTACCTTTTTCAGTATTGTTTCTTGCCCAACCTCCGGTAGAAGTGCGCAGGGGTGGTTTAAACTCAACTGGTGTTTTAAGTTTTCTAGCAGCGCGCCACAAGGAGTAATTAGATGCTGCTGTAACATCGAGACCTTCCAGATAGTTCTTAAGAGAAGCAGATTTTTCAGATGCAAGCAACTCTTGGAGTCGTTTAGTGCATTCTCTAAGTCTAATTTTAAGTTGGGGTGATCTGTGCTGTTGCCATTCCCTTCTAGCTCTTCTTTTTTCACATACGAGACGTTCAATATCCGCAGAATAAATTCTATTGAACCCAGTCTGCGGATAGGAAGTAGTGGCATGTTTAGCAGCCTGTTTAATATTCTCGGTAAGATTGGCAATGTTAAGTTCAATATCATCGGGAGTTCTTAGCTTGATATTTTCTGTACAGTGACTACTGAGATATTTTTTGAACCCCAGCCAATTATCAAGATTTATCACCTTCACATATGGGTGAGGTAAGTCACTTCTTAGAGGGCTACAAATTGTAACGATCGTTGGCGGTTGATCGGAGGAGAGATCATGAGAAGCTTCAACATGAATTAAATCCCTAGAGATATTTTTCACGACGCCAAAATCTATAACATCTGGAATTTTTTTGTATATCAGTAGGCCAGTAAGTGGGCTCCCCGCTCGAAATGACGTCCAAGCCCATTTTTGAAATTGTGTTGAACAACGCTCGACCTCTAGGTGTAATAAGACGCGATCCCCAGAACGTATGTTTTGCATTGTAGTCGCCAGCTGCTATGAAACAAGGGCCAAGAGTTTTATAAAAATCCTCGTATTGATCCTCAGTGATTGAAAATCTGGGAGGGGAGTAAATAGATGATATTACGATATTTAAACAAAAATTTTCGATGCAAATATTCGTTGCTTGTAGATGGTCTGCACAAATGTTCTCAAGAATATAGTGCTTGAGTCTTGACTTTATTAGAACTGCTGATCCTCCGCATGTTCTTCCTCTCGGGTCCTTTGTATCATATAAGGTATAGCCACTAATTTTAAAAAGGCTTCTCGAAGTCAAATGAGTCTCAGATACCAACATTATATCAATATTTTTTACCGAGAGGAAGTGCTCAAGTACATACATATTTGTGTTGGCGAATGCCGTTTGCGTTCCAGAAACATAATTTTAACGTGTTCATGGTTTGTTAACTAATGCTAGAAGCAGTGTGTTCTGCATTCGCAGCATTTCTTGCATCATGCTAGTCATATTACTTGTAAAGTTGTTTATAGTTTGCACCAGATTATCAATAGTAGCTTCAAGGCCATTAAAATTAAAGCTTGCGTTTGTATTTGTTGTGTTATTTGGTGGTGATACTTTTTGCATGGGAACGGAGTTGATCTTCACAGCGTCAGCATACGATACTTGTGTAGAGATTGGTTGGGCCATAAGAGGATAAGTAGCGGAGTACGTATTTCCTGTTTGAGCTGGGGTTACTTTAGGCTTTTGACTCATAGCCTGTTTTACGAAAGAGTATACAGGACATCCTCTGTAGTTAGCGGTGTGATTACCTCCACAATTACTGCACTTTTTTTCCTTTTGATCCTTTGGCTTATTGCAAATAGCAGTGTTGTGTAATTCACCACACACAACACAAACAGTAGGTAATTTACAATACGTTTTTGTATGGCCATATTCTTGACAATTATGGCATTGTACGGGTCCTGAACGCTTGCGTGGTTCTTCAACTGTGATTTTCCGGTATAACAGATATTTCAAATTATAAATGGGATGGGTCTCATTTTTCTTCAATAATATATCATTTGGCTCAAGTTCCACGCGAAATAAAGGTTGGGGGATCTTCTCCCTGTTTATTATGTTGGATACATTTTTTACTTTGAATCCTTGGAGGCTGAGAGCATCTTTTATTTCAGCAGGGACAACGTAAGAATCTATGCCCTTCAAAACGACCTGTAAGCCTTTAGCGCTCTTAAGCTGGAATGTGTAAAAACTTGTTTTATTTTTTTCTAATTCATTAACCATTTTGCGGAAATCCTTTTCTTCATATATTTGAATTTTAGTTTCATCAATTATACCACGTTTAATTGGAACAATGTGAAATGCCTTTTCACCAATGATCGAGATTAACTTCTTAATAAGTGTGTTAGAATTTTTTTGTCTAAGATAGAGTGGTGGTGGTTTTGAGGTTTTTTTAGAGGATGCTTCGGGTTTGTCATTGTCATCCTGCAATATTTTAAAACGGTTTTGACGGTTAACTGTTGCGGCGTCGTTATCCCTGGATATCTTGGGAACAGGTGATATCTTTGAAGAATTTGGGCTTCGCCCGCGCTTTACCACTGTGATATATCTGTCCATTCCGACAGGCACCTTAGGTTTTTGACTACTGTTGTCTGTAGTTATAACTTGGTTAAGTGATGAACACGAGCCCGGAGCCGATAATGGCGCTGACTTAAATAAAGATGAACTAGGCAATGGTAATGTTACCGAATCACCACTTGGCATCGGAGTAAGCGAAGTTGATCGCTCGCGTAAAATTGGCTTTGCCGTTAGAAAAAGACTATCATCAAATTTTTTATTTTTATTGTTTGCATTAAGAGCTTCAGAACTCACAGTAAAATAGGCATTTCTACCGTTAGAACTCACTTCACAATTTTTTGTTTTTAAGGTACTCATACAGAGTATTCCTCAGTCACTTTGTTTGTGGTTTTTTTTTGTTTTTGTTGTTTCAGTTTATACGAAAAATAATATTAATGCAAGTAAAGCAAATTTAACAAAAACTGTACTTATTACGAATCAGTACTTATTACGAATATTTTTTTTTGTTTGTATTTTTGTTTGTTTAGTATGTAAAAAAAACTCCGCTAACACGTCTGTTCACTACGAAGGTTCAACAAGACAGTATTTAAATGAAAACGATTATTTTAACGGCAGCACAGCAGCACGACTGCACAACAGCATTTGCTGCTGCTGCCAATTTAAGCACTAAACACATAGACGACAGCAGACAGCAAGCAGCAATGTGTCAAAAATAAAATCCAAGTATTTAAATGAAAACGATTATTTTAACGGCAGCACAGCAGCACGACTGCACAACAGCACAACAGCATTTGCTGCTGCTGCCAACTTAAGGTTCAATCAGACGTGACTTTGCCATAATGCCATAGCCATAACTATCGCCATAACCATAAATATATTTGCTTCACCTATTAGTGCTGCCATAGCCATAAACAGCTGTTTATGGTTAGTTTTGTTTATTCAGTTCAAAAGTGCAAAATAAATACAGTGTACATATTTAGTCTAATGCTGGAGTTAATGTCGACGTCGTCGACGACGTCAAATGTCAAAAAAAAGTTGAATCGTATGAAATTATATGAGAGCAGTTAATCTCAACGACGTAACTGCCATACCTAAATAAAAGCGTCAAGCGCAACGTTTTTTTACGCCGAGCTTTAACGCTGAAATGCCATACCTAAATAAAAGCGTCAACGTTATGTCAAAACGATTAAAACAGGGTTATCTAACAAACAAATAAACCAACCCTGACTATTTTAACAGGCGACATTGTTGTTTGTGATTTTGTTATTAAAATCTTTTATTTAAATTAAAATTAAAATAAAATAATTAAAATTTGAAAAAAATTAGTTATTTAGAAGAGTTAGAAGATTTTTTCTCATTTGGTAACTTTTAAAGCGAATTTTGGTTGTAAAAATCATAAACTAATATATTCTATAATATTCTATAATATTCTGTGGTAAAAATTTTTTGGTTGTGGCAGCACTGAGCATTAATGACGCATTAAAAAAAAAAACAATAGTACTTCTGAAGTCAACTTCACTTCTTAACGCTTTGTCAAAATCGGATTTTCCAATAGCAAAGCGTTGACGCCGCGTTATTTCGGTATGCTCCATACAAAATGTATGGACATGAGAACTTTTGACAGCCAGACAACGCTTGACGCGCCAATTTAGGTATGGCAGTAAGAAATTTGACGCCGAAAAAGTTCAATCTGTTTCAACTTTTTCGGCGTTGAGAGGTGAAAGAGAGAGATAAGTATATGCGGGAGAGAAAGTCAAAATAGTGTTCTCGTTGACATTAACTCCAGCATAAGAATTAATTTTTGGATTAAATAAAAGAATAATAATAATAATAAATACAATACGAAAAATGAATAGTGACGAAGAAATTGACAATTTATTCCTTAATATAATGTCACTGTATGCTAAAAGAAGGAAGTTAAAATCTAGAAGACGGTGGCGAGTCCCTCCTATTAATAAGGACTGGTTCCAAAATGGATATCACCAGAAGACGTTCCTGAAAATAAAAGATACGGATGAAGAAGAGCTTTTTGCACACACGCGAATGCCTCGGGACTTGTACGATATTTTCTTGAAGTTGATGGCCCCCTCAATGCATAAATTCAAGGAAACAATTCATGCCGAAGAGCGCTTATCGCTTACACTTCTGTAAGTTTTTAGGATTTATAATAATAATATTTCTTAAAATAATTTGAGCTATTTTTAGGTACTTAGCATATGGAACTCCTTTTAAGACACTAGCTTGGAGCTACAAAATTGGAAAAACCACTGTTAGGAATATTGTATTGGAGACATTGGGAAATGCTTTCACCGATATATTTAAGTGAACCCACGCAGCAACAATACAAAGATTTTACCACCGACTTCGCTCAAATGTGGAACATGCCTAATTGCGTAGGTGCCATTGACGGAAAGCATATTGCAATTAAATGTCCAGCAAAATCAGGCTCTATGTACTTCAATTATAAAAAGTTTTTCAGCATCGTATTGTTAGCAGCATGCGATGCTAAATATACTTTTACAGCTGTAAGCATTGGAGCCTACGGAAGCGAAAGTGATGGAGGAATTTTTAATGTTACACGATTTGGCGAAGATCTGTTGGAAAATCGGTTACCATTGCCACCCAAAACTCCCCTCCCCTTAACATCTTTCCCTTAAAAGATAACCTAATGAAGCCATACCCAGCAGTGAATACGACAAGAGCCGAACGCATTTTTAATTACAGGCTATCGCGAGCTCGCCGCGTCATAGAAAATGCGTTTGGGATTTTGACGGCAAGGTGGAGAGTGCTCAGGACAACAATGGAGTTTCATCCAGGTAATGCCGAAAAAATCGTTCTGGCATGTTTGGTGCTACATAATTTTATAATGCTGCACGATGCAAAACGTTGGTACTGCCCAGAGCACTATACAGATGAAGAAGGGAGAAGCGCAGAGTGGAGGAACGAATTGATACCACATGGAGGGCCATTGCGGTCCGTACAAACGTTCAGACGTAGAGGTCCTAATAGTGCATACGACTATAGGTTATACCTTACAAATTATTTTATGAACGAGGGCGCAGTAACGTTTCAAAGCCATGTAGAATAAAACATCATTCTAAACATATACATGTGTATATATGTAGTTCAATTTATTTCAATAAAAAAATATGTGTATACATATATATCTACATATACATACATATAAACTATATTACTATAATACATTTTTATTATTTAATTGCACTTGAATACATTTTGAACAGGAGTAAATTCTTAATAGAGCCCAAGCTCAGTATTTTCAATTCTTATTATAAAATCAAATATTTTTAGTAGTTGAGTACAGTCGCCAAATAAATTTCCCAAATGGCATTCTAGTAAACTCGTACTGCCCTAGCGGTGTCACAAAAGAAGTGTACTTTATAGAATCTGGATGCATAAAAACGTGGAAGAACCCGTTTTTCAAGTCAAGCTTTGTAAAAATCGTTTTTTTTTCTAGCCTGTCTAACAAATCGTCAATTAGGGGTATCGGATAGTTATTTTTCACTGTCATTTTATTTAATGTTCGGTAGTCTACGCACATTCTTAAATTGCCCGTTTTTTTCCTTCGCAAAACTATTGGAGAGGAGTATTCGGACTCACTCACCCTGATGTACCCTTTATTTAGATATTCATCTAACAACTTTTGTACCTCCGTTTTCTCTGTGTATGATAGTCGCCTTGGGGGACAGTGAAAAGGTTTCAGATTTTCCAGTACTAGCTTCATTTCATATTTAACTTTTGGTTCAATGGTTCTTACCCCCCTTTCATAATACTCTTCGAACAGCTTCATAAACCTTAGTTTTTCATCGTTACTTATGTTCGTACCCAAGTTACATCTTACATTTTCATTATAAGTTCCTATTTCAATTGACAATATTTGTTTTACAAATTCTTTTCCAAAATTATTACATGCTACGCTTTTATCTGTTGTGGTTCTTATGTGTTCCCTCTCTACAACTCTGGTATCTATCAATTGACAACAGTTTCCTTTCTGTTGATTTACATAATCGTTTTCATGTGTTTTCTTACAATTATTATTTTTTTTAAGTATGTTTCTTTTTTATCGAACGTTAATTTTATCCCACCCGATTTCATAAAATCTCTTCCTAATACAGCATCGTAACTCATGGACTCATTGCCCACAACCATTAAATCTATATTTATTTTTTTCCCATTTATTTTGACATAACATGAGATTTTTCCGAAAATTAAGAGTTCACTTTTATTTAGTCCAAAAAAAGAAACATTCTGTTTGTAATTTATAATTTTAACATTGTTTGGTATAACCCGTTGTTTCACAAAACTGACCGGGCTTCCTGAGCCCATGATGCACGTTACTGTAAAAAATATATTGTTACGTTCGGAAAAATAAAACTTAAACAATCTTACATAATGGTCATCTTCTCGGGAATGTGTTGGGATCTTCCTCGCTGGACAAGCGGCAACTTGTTCAAGACTCCCGCACCCATAGCAGGCTCCCATCTCTCTCTTCGGTTTGCGACAAGCGGCAGCGTAATGTCCAACCGAATTGCAGTTGAAGCAGCGAACTTTACTGTCGACCTTCCCGTCGGAAGTTGTTGGCGTCTTCCTCTCCTTGAGTTCGATTTTCGCATACGCTTTAAGCAATTGGGCCTTCGTAGTGAAGCAATGTATGTTGGCTTGCATCTTTAATTGTGGATCGGGAATCCCGTCAACAATATATTCCACCAACTCGTCTTCCTCCAGCTGGAGGCTATTTGCAAGAATTGCCTTGTCACCGCAGTACTGAGCGAAACTTTCACCGTACTGCCACTTCCTAGCTTCGAACTTCCGTCTTAAGGTCATTCTGTTTTCTTTTATGCTGAAGAACTCTTTCATTTGCTCGATTAGATCATTAACGTCTTCCATTATGAAATTCGGCATCGAGTGTAGCCGTGCTTGTGCCTTGCCTCTAACTTTATTCACAAACTATGTCCGCAGCATGTTGTCATCCAAATCGTATACCCTTGCAACATTTTTTAATTGAGTCACCCAAATTTCCGGATTTCCCGTGCCATCGAATTCGCTCATGAAATCTTTCAACATGTTTAGTGACGTATTACTATTTTTTAAACATGTATCTGTTACGGTACTCGAGTTTACAGTATGTTCTTTGTTCACTGCCACAGTTATATTTTGTTTGTTCATCACCTTTTTTAACAGTTCATTTTCTCTGGCTAGCAACTCTCTATCTCTTTTGATTACCTCTAACTCTTTCTTTATGTCTTCATACTCTCTATCATCTGACTTACTACTTATTTCGTTGCCTTGTCTTTCGTCGCCGTCTGCTTCGTTGCTGTTCTCCTCGTCACTATCTTCCTCCGCTGGACACTCGCCTCTGTCTTTTGGTGTGACACTATTTAACCGCGCTGCCAACACTGCCTTCGTTCCGCTTACAGGCATACCTAGCTTAGATAACCAAACACGTAATTGCCGCGCAGTGAAATCATCCTCACAAATCGGACCATCCATTTTCCACCAATCTTTCGATTCTTTGCTTTATCCAAAAATTCTGCACTCTTTTTTTTTAAACTTCACTGTTAGCACCTTTTTTTGATTTCTATCTTTCGTCACGCTCGTTTATGCACTCTTTGTAGATTCTGAAATTGAATTCTTTTCCCTTTATGAATGTTGTTTACCCTTCAGGGGAAAAAAATTTACTCCCACGTCAGGATTCGATCAATTAATTAAACAATGGACCGAATTCGTATCCCACTTCTGAATTTTAGTAGTTGAGTACAGTCGCCAAATAAATTTACCCAACGAAATGAAACACGTCTTTATTCTTTGATGATCACATTTATTCTATTCTTACTTGCTAATAAAAGTAATGACGCGTGCCCAAAATAACTTTTGGGTTGCCAAACTATAAACTATTGACATGTGTTCAGAATAAACTTAGGGTTACCAGACTTATGCATACCATACGCCCTTCCCATCTACTACATATTTTTATTAATTAAAGTAACTTTCTAAGGAAGACAAGAAAAGTTAATTAGACTTTAGCTACAGAAAATGCTGCGTTTTTTGTCTTTAGAAAAATACATTAGTTAATAAAAATATGTGATTCTATAATTAGAATTGAAAATACTGAACTTGGGTTCGATTGAGAAATTACTCCTGATTAATATACTACTATAAACTAAAAAAATTCGAATTCACAGTCTTTTGTTTAACTCTTTGTACTACACTGCATCACAGTTGGTTCAAAAACGAAACAAAAAAATATTATAATAAAAAAAACAAAAATATAAAATATTATAACAAAACAATATAAAAATAAAAAAAGCAAGAAACTAAATTATATCTCCAAGTTCTAATAATGAAGCTAAAAAAAACATTCAAACTATAATAAAATAAACTACTTATAATAAAAAATACACTATTTCCCATCCTCATCGATTTGTGCTTGCATGACGATCTCCGTGCAACGACGCATCACTTCAGCCTGGGTTGGTTTACTCATTTTTGCAATTGCGGAGCAAATCATGGTTCCAAAGCTGCTTATCTCCGCACTTAACTCTTCCCTACGTGCTTTGCGTGCACATACCTCCTGGAAAGTTTTAATGGTTTCCAGTATGGCAATGTCGACCTCATCCAGCTGTGCCCTTCGCTTTTTTGCTCTCGGCGCTGACGGCACAGACTGATTTGGGCTACGTTGTGCGGGGGAAATTGCCGTTGATTGTTCAGCTGGAATTGGCGCTTGCGAAGGCGACGGGGAGTCGCAAGAGATCTCGATTACATCAAAAATGCTTTGCTCTCCTGCTGGTGCACTTTGTCTCATTCTGTAAAAACATATAAGAATGTACATGTTGGTTGTTTTAAGTGGTTTCAACTGTAATCACGTATTGACAACACTGTAACTCAATTGCATCATTATCTTTTGTTCTTGAATTCCTTTTTGTACTTTTGTACTTCTTTTTATTTGTCAGTTGAATAAACGTTTGAATTGAAAACGGTCGTGTTTTATTTTAACTAACAAAGGTTATGGGCCCAGAACCGCTTGATTGAAAGAAATCCCTGGAAGAAAAATTTTAATTAAAATAATAAAAACGGAGAAATGAATTCTGTGGCCAGTGTAGAAAAACTCAATGGAGAAAATTACGCGACATGGTCTATCCAAATTAAAAGCCTCTTAATTACGTTGGACTTCTGGGACGTTGTCCAAAGTGAATGTCCACTGGAAGCAAACAAGCAGGCAAGTTGGAAAAATTTAGACCAGAAAGCTCTAGCGATGATTAATTTGAGTGTAAGGCCCGGTGGACTCATTCATATTAAGGACTGCAAAACATCAAAAGATGCATGGGATTCCTTAAGCGGGCTCTATAAGGCAAACACAGCGTGCAGAAAGGTGAATCTCTTCAAGAAGTTGGTGCGATTCAAGGTAAACCCTGGTGAAAAAATTTCAGCACAAATTGGAAATTTTCGTGGTATAATAGATGACTTAAAAAGCATTGGTGTTGAATTGAACGGAGATTTTGTTGCCGTATTGTTGTTGTGTGCTTTACCAGAGGAGATGGAAAGCTTTGTTGTTGCTGTAGAAAGCAGAGACGATTTGCCTAGCATAGAACAGTTGGTTTCAAAAGTGTTGGAAGAGGAACGACGGCAAGGAGACAAGAATAATTATAACGGTGATCGAGTTTTTTCTGCTAGTGAAAGAAACAAACATGAAGCAAATAGAAACAACAAATTTAACAGAAAGAATAATCGTGTGGAGAAAGACAGCAAACGCACTAACAACATCAAATGTTATAAATGTGGTCAGTGGTTCTCAGTGCAAAGTTTATGGTGGTGAGTCTGTCGCGTCGATGCTTTGTGCTGCAAATAAACAAGTGCAAAGTAGTGAGCAATGGATTTTAGACAGCGGCGCCTCGTCGCACATGTGCCGTAGCAGAAATTTATTTTCATCATTTCAACTGTATAAACAAAGAATTGTTCTGGCGACTGGTGAAGCTGTATATGTTGAGGGGAAGGGAACAGTGATGCTGAAGTCTACGTTTATGAATATAAAACTTATTAACGTACTTTATGTTCCTTCTCTTCACTCAAATTTTTTGTTTATAAGCAAATTCATAGAATTTGGTCATACAGTGAGTTTTTCTGGAAACAGCACGAATATTGTAAGCAAGGAAAATAAAAGAATGATGTTTGCTGTAAAAGACAATGGTATATTTTTTGCTAAATTGAAAAGTGTAGCAGCAGCAGAGTATGTGTGTGGTGCGGCAGTAGATAATGATTTTATTAAATGGCATGCTAGATTCGGTCACTTGAACAGCAGAGATTTGAATATGTTAAGCAGCAAAGGTATGGTACGAGGGTTGAATTTAAAGTTACCGGAAGATTTTAAATGTGTAACTTGTGCTATTGGAAAAATTTCCTCAAAACCATTCAAATCATATTCAAAGATAAATACGAAGGCAGTGCTGGAATTAGTGCATACCGATTTGTGTGGGCCATTTAGGGTGAAATCACAAGGCGGTGCATTATATATAAATACGTTTATAGATGATTTCTCACGATATGTTTTTACATACTTTTTGAAGCAAAAGTCTGATGCGTTTGATGTTTTTATGCAGTTTATTGCTATGGTGGAGAAGCAGAGTGGCCGCAAATTGTTACAAATTCGAAGTGATAATGGTAAGGAATACTTGAATTCCAAATTTAAAGATTATTTTCAGAAGAACGGCATACTGCACCAAACAACTGTGAGTCACACACCACAGCAGAATGGTGTGGCTGAAAGGGCGAACCGCACTCTTGTTGAAATGTCCCGCTGTATGCTGCAGGAATCTGGTCTACCTCAAAATTTATGGGCAGAAGCCATAAGCACATCTACGTATATAAGAAACAGATGTCCAACGAAAATTCTTGGTGAAGTTACTCCATATGAGAAATGGCATAACAGAAAGCCATCCGTCGTACATTTCAGAACATTTGGATGTGATGCTGTAGTTTTACAGAAAAATCGAAAAGGTGGTAAACTAATGCCAAAAGGTGTAAAAATGAAACTTGTTGGTTATGAAAGTCTGACGAAAGGGTACAGGTTGTACAATTCAGAAAAACATGAAATAGTGAAGGCCAGAGATGTCATTTTCTTTGAAAATTCTTTTGAAAAAGTACAAGATGAAGAGGAATGTCCAGATGAGTTTTATACTAATGTCTTCCATCAACAAAATGAGGTAGAAAATTCATTTAAAGTTGATGAGTCTGAGTCCCCGAATCAATCTTTTGAAACTGCAAGCGAAGATGAAGCCTTGGATGAGGACGTGGAAGAAACAGCAGGAGAAATTGAAAATGTAAAGACAGAAGAAAATGAAAAAAGAGGACGAGGAAGGCTTTGTATGGCTTACGACAGGCAGGAAGAGAGTGGAATAAGAAAGTTTCGCATATTCTGTTGGAGATGAAGTTTCAGCGGTGTAATACTGACAACTGTGTATATTTTTGTAGAGATGGTGATTCTATTAGTATCATTGCGTTGTATGTTGACGATATGATCGTGGCATCTTCTACGGAAACAAAAATGAACCAGATAATTACAAATATTAATCAGTATGTTGAAGCTGACGATAGAGGACCAATTTCGTTTTATTTGGGTTTAGAAATTGAACGAGAGGGCCAAAGGGGTCCGATAAAAATTCATCAAAGGCAGTACACACTAGAATTACTTAAGTCTTGGAACATGATCAACTCTAGACCTGCATCCACCCCATGGGCAAATGGAACTATTTTGACGAAATGTGATGGTGACAATTGTGAATTGAATCTTAGAGAGTATCAAAGTTTGATAGGAGGCTTGAATTACCTAGCAGTTATTTCTAAACCGGACATTGCACATGTGGTCTCGAAACTATCCCAGTTTAATTCTCATTCTCATGCAGAACATATGCAGGCGGCCAAGTATTTGCTAAGATATCTCGTTAAACTACATAACGTATTCTAAAAAGCATCCTAGCATTTCTTGCTTTACAGATGCCGATTGGGGATGTGACTCATGTGACCGTAAATCATATTCTGGTTTTGTAGTGTTCGTCTCAGATGGTGCTGTCGCGTGGGAGTCTAAAAAACAGACTGTTGTCGCTCTTAGTTCGATGGAGGCTGAGTATGTAGCCTTATGCCAAGGTAGTAAGGAAGTTGTTTTCACCAGAAGCCTGCTTGGTGAGATTGGATTTGAGGAATTAACCAAACAGCCAACGCCCATTTACTGCGACAATCAAGGAGCGAATTTTATGGTTAAAAACCCAGCAGTCCACAAACGCAGTAAACACATAGACATCAAATTTCACTACATAAGGGACAGATATAATGATGTATCGATTGATGTCCACTATGTGCCTTCGGAGCAGAATGCAGCGGACATCTTTACCAAGGCCCTGCCCAAACAAAAACATGTCCAAGCATGTGATTTTTTGAAAATTGAAATGTAAATTTTTTGTAAATAAAATAGTTTTTGATTATAAATTGAATTTGTAAATGCACTTGAGTTGAGCTGGGGTATGTTGGTTGTTTTAAGTGGTTTCAACTGTAATCACGTATTGACAACACTTTTTTTTATTTATTTTATTTTTTATTTATTTATTTCTTTATTTAGTCTATGGATTAATAAGATCCTTACAGACAACAATATTTAAGAAGAAAAGTTACGTGTAATTATATAAAACTAAAATAGTTATTTAAATATAAAAATTAAATTAAAAAATATAAAACTAAACTAGTTATTTAAATATAAAATTAAATTACGTTTAATCACATTTATGTTAGAAGACATATCAATAACATTATACAATTCATTGAAGCTACAGCAAATTTTACGGAACGGATCAGCATTAGCATAGTTTTGGCGAAAATATTGCAGTGCCAGAGGATGAAATTGACGTAGGGATCGTTGCGGTACGTTAAACGTCAGCTCGTTTACCAGAAATTCGGACATGATGTCATCATTTATAAGTTTAATAACAAATATTGCATTTAAAACTTTTCTGCGGCTCTTCAATGTAGGCAATTTTACTTGTTTTAATCTGAATTCATATGATGGAAAATTTGACGAACGGTTAGTGTATGTGTTACGCAATATAAAAAGTAGAAACTGCTTCTGCACGGACTCTAAACGATCAATGTGGATGTTATAATGAGGGTCCCAGATGACAGAACAATATTCAAGAATAGGCCTCACCAAGGAAGTATATAGTTGCCTCGTTACTGCTGGATCATTAAATTTTTTGGCCCAGCGTTTAATAAATGCAAATACACCACGTGCCTTATTAATGCACGTATTTATGTGGTTAATAAAGAGAAGCTTTCGATCAAACAGAACTCCAAGATCAAGAAACTCATCAACGCACTCCAATAAGCAACCTCCTAAAGTGAAATATCCACTAGAGTTAACTCTTCTGGAGAAACGCATATGTTTGCATTTTTTGACATTTAAAGCCAAAAGGTTCTCGTTACACCAAATAAAAAATGAGTCCAAATCTCGCTGCAGGTATGACTGACCAAGTTGATCATCCGAATTCAAAAATATCTTTACGTCATCAGCATAGATTAGTATATCAGAAAATTGTACTGATGATGGTAAATCGTTGATATAAAGCGAGAAAAAAATGGGCCCAAGGTGACTACCCTGCGGAACGCCAGATTTAACATATATTTTTTTAGAAAGGACGTTTATGAAGCGAACACGTTGGTATCTTCCTTCCAGATACGATTTTATCCAATTCAAAGTTATATTGGAGAATCCCATTAAATACAATTTCCGCAACAAGAGGCAGTGATTTACTCTATCAAAAGCCTTGCTGAAATCAGTATAAATAACATCAGTATGTTTTCCATTTGTGAATCCCTGATTAATTATTGTAGTTAAATGCAGCAGATTAGTTGAAGTAGAATGACCTTTGCGAAACCCATGTTGAGATGGTGTTAAAAAAGATGATATTTGGTGGCAAAGAGGCTCACAAATACATTGTTCAAATAGTTTTGGAATAGAACTTAGCTTGGCAATACCTCTGTAATTGTTTATACTTGACTTACAGCCTGATTTAAACAATGGTATAATATATGACTCTTTCCATAGTTTAGGAAAATAACCATACTTAATTGACAAATTGAAAAGAATAGTAAGAGGGTAAGACAAATTTTCAGCACAATTCATCAGAATACAGTTTGGAACGCCATCAGGACCACTAGATGTTGAGAACTTTAGTTTCTTTATAAAAAAGATGACGCTAGATGTATTGATATAAGGAAGCATAATTGGTTGTTGTTCTTGTATAGGAAATGGATAGTTGCGTGATGCGTCGTATTTAGCGTCAGAATAATTTGAGGCGAAGAAATCAGCGAACATATTACTTATTACAGGTGCCTCAGAGGATTCTATCCCAGAAAATTTCATAGTAGAGGGGTAGCTATTAGATTTTCTTTTGATATTCACAAATTTATAAAACGATTTTGGATCACGTGTAAGATTTTGTTTTATATTATTTATATAATTTTTGTATAGCCTCAGATTAAGTAAATTGTACTCTGCCCGCAACTTACAGTATTTTATATATTCAATTGCCGACGACGTAGACTTATATTTGTTATAATGTTTGTTTTTTTGATTTTTCAATCTTGATAACATTTTAGATGCCCAAGGAGGGCCAGATGATGAAGTAGCATAGTGCTTTGGTACACACTCATCCATATAATGCTTTAAAATTGTATAAAAGGTGTTAATAATTCGATCTAAGGCATCGGGAGAATGATCAGATAAAGAGAGGATATCAATCCAGTTTGTATTGGTTAACAAAAAGTTTAGATATTCGTAGTTAGCTTTAGTAAAACAATACTCTTTAATACGATTTTGGCTTCGTCTAGGATTTATGTTGAATTGGAAATTACATTTTAATTCGATTGTAGGGTGATACCGGTCCTCCGGGCTAGAGATTGGGCTGTGACGAGACGGAGTACATTCAGTGGGTTCATTTACAAATATCAGGTCCAGTAATCTGTTAAAGTCATTGAAGATACTATTTACTTGAAAAAGACACGCATCAGATAAGTTATTTAAAAATTCTTCAATAAAGTTATTCGTGTTCATCGGAAAGTAACAGGAAGACTCAGGTAAAAATTTCCAAGTCAGAAATGGTAAGTTAAAGTCCCCAAAAACAAAAATAGAGTCTTCGGGATTTGATAGGAGAACGATGGATTTGATGGCTTCAGAGTGCTGAAGATATATCGCTTGGTCAGAGTTCGGTGGAATATATGAACATGTAATAAAGATTTGCTTATGATTAAGATTTATTCTTACACTAATAAATTCAATGTTGCGTGCAGTATCCAATTTAATTTCAAGAGTAGGCCAATGATTTAATATAGCAACCAAAACTCCACCTCCAGTAGTGTCAGTTTCTCTATCTCGTCTATATATATTATAATTATTGCAAAAAATTTCGTTATTTAAGATGTTACTATGAAGCCATGTTTCGGTGAAAACAATTACATGATGACAAAACCCAAAACTTTTAATAAATAAATCAGATAATTTAGATTTAATTCCATTAACGTTCTGATATACAATATATAATTGGTTATCACAAGAGTGGATTAGTTTTTTGAGTTATGGGTTGTATTTTCAGGCAATCGAGCTATATTTGTGGGTCTGTGATTATTATTGCTAGTAAATTCACGTATTATGGCGTTATAAGGCCAAAAATTTGGATCAACTATAATATCAAATACATCAAAAGGCACCATGATCTTAAATGAAGCAATACTTCGCTGCTGAGCATATTTAAATTTGTAAGCTGTAATGTCAATATCACGGTTTAATTGATTTTTTATGTAGTAGACAATGTCATTGGTTGAAGTTTCATAGGCAAAACGCGAGATAAATATTGATTTCTTAGGAGGTATCACTATTAAAGGACGAGGTATATCATTATTTCTTGCAGCATAGTTATTTGAGACTCCATGTTGAGTAACCACGGATAAATGTCTGGTAGGAGCGGGTGCAGGCGAAATGGTATTATCAGCAGTAATCTGGGTCAGGCCTAAATGTTGTGGTGGAGTAGGTGATGAATTGTTAAACTGGTCAAATAGCGGAGCAATGTTTAGTGGTGAAGCAGCAGCAACATTATTAGAGCATGACGTAGAGTTCGGAGCTACGGATTTAGCAGATTGCAATGGTACTGATTCAGTTAACACTTCATTTCCTTCAGGAGGTGATGGTCTATTTAAATCAGCTACAAATTTATCTAATTTTTTGTATTTAGTAAATAGTTCACCATATTTATTTAATTTATTTTGTAACGCATTGAATTCAGCATTAATTTTATTAAACTCCTCCTTAGAAGATTTAAATACGTTATAAAATTCTACGCTGTAACTCAATTGCATCATTATCTTTTGTTCTTGAATTCCTTTTTGTATTTTTTTACTTCTTTTTATTTGTCAGTTGAATAAACGTTTGAATTGAAAACGGTCGTGTTTTATTTTAACTAACAGTACATTATGATTATTTATTATAGTAATAATTTATTTTACTTACGGGCGAGGAACAATATGTCCTTTTAAGAAAAGCAGGCTTTCCAAAAGTGGCCACTGTCTTCTCACAAAAGCACCACTTTCTGAAGCATTTCGAGAACCCCTAATCTCTTTTGTGTAACGCTCCCTTAGGTTTCCCCATCGTTTCATAACTGTGGTTTCTATTTAAAAGAAAAAGATATTTTATTGTTATAACAAATTCATTTCTTACTTACCATCAGCTTCCAAAATGCTAGCTACTTCCAACCAAGCGCGTCTCTTTTTCTCCCGATCCTTAAAGCCTGGATCACTTTTGTCATATAAACACGGGCAATTTCTTACGGCTTCCACAAGCTTTTCGTCATCCATTATATTAACTACAATATTTAAAACTAATAATTTTAATAAAATAAATATACTAATATAAGTAAAAAACGAGAATATAAAGCAAAACTTACCACACAAACCAACAAATGAAAAAAGTGTAAGCAGAAAACCAAAACAACAAATATGTACAATCAGCAAGCAGCTGTTTATGGTTATGGCGAAAAACCAAAATTCAATTGGTTTCTATGGCTATGGTTATGGCTAAGGTTTTATGGCAAGTCACCTATAATCAATTATATTGTTGCCCATAAGTTTGGTTCGAACAGCTGTTTTTTATGGTTATGGTTAAGTCACGTCTGATTGAACCTGTAGGCTATTTTCTATTTTGACGGGCAGCACTAAACTAATATAGTGTTGCCACTATATATATATAAATTGGATAAATAAAAACAAAAAAAATTTTTAATAAATATTAAACATAAAAGAACATTACATAAATACAATAAAGAAATAAATTTATGTTTTTATAGTTTTTCGTGATATTATTACAATTTTTTTATTAATAACTTTAATTTTATTCATTATAAAATATATATCCAGCATCCCTGAAATTTGTATTGCTAAAATACACATCAGCTGACTCTTATGCTGTTGCTGTCTTCAAAATAATTATGAAGCTGACTTCAGAGCAGCATTTGAAGTTGGCAGCATTTGAAGCCGTGAAATCGTGAAGTCTGCTGTCGTCTATGTATTTAGAGCATTATGTAGCATATATGGTGCAGGAACTCAGTGGTGCGATCCAGTAACACGCAATTTAGACGATGATTTAAAATCATGAGTAAACATCGCGGCTTTTTTTTGGTAGACGAACGGTGTAGAGAAGAAAGCGGGGAAGTAAAAACATCACGATTTCTGTTTTCCATGATGTTTTTTGTAATTCCTTTTACATTTATTTTCGTTATTGTCTTTCATGTTTTATTCTTCTTCTATTGTCAAAGTGTTTAAACAGTGAAATGAAGTGCCAGTATTTCTATACATATAGTATGTTTTGTTACATACTACATGAGTTTTTTAATGTTGTTATTTTATGTACAAATGTATATTATAATTACTTTAAATATTTTGTGAATATGTGATTAGTATCTCAAAAATGACAAAAAAAATTTTATTATTATTTTTCAAATGTAAAAATTTTTTCAATTTATATAAAACAAACAAACTGACCTTCGTAGACTAGTAGGTAGTGTACTAGACTCGTAGTGCGAATGTCCCAGGTTCGAATCCTGCTGCAGAACTCTGGCAGTTTGTGTTTGATAAATAACGGGAGCGCACAACAAGCCTTCACTGGCTTAAGTGTATGTCGTATGACATGGGCTGTCACACCTCTCCAATCAACCTAACCTAACCTAACAAATAATAAATATCCTGAAGATGGTACTCGATGAGTACCGAAATATCGTTAATAATTTAAAATAAAAATTTAAGATTTTAAGCTTAATAAAAAATTTAAAAAAGTTTATTAATTAAACAAAAACAGTCAAAAAAAATAGAACATATAAATTTTGTTTATATTTTGTGGTATACAAATCACTGACATAAAAATGCGAATGAACAATTAAAAAGAATTTACCGATTAAAAATCAACCCTGTAAGAAAAAAATACCCGACGCAAAAATCATGGTATAAATACAAGAAGATTTCAGAAGATGTTTTCAAAAGTAAATAAAAAACATCCACGATTTTTACATCATGGTATAAATTGGGCCTAACTTTATTTACAGACTGTTGAGTTGGTTAAATATTTTAACAGCAATAATTTTTGTTGGTTACTGAAACGATTCAAGTCAGCTGTTCAGTAGAAGCAAGTTATTATTTTGCAGCAAATACGTAAAATTATAAAAACATTTGGATATACAATATTATTTATACTATTTGCTTATAGAATTTTACTTTTATTAATCATAATTAAAGTAATTCATGAAAATAAATTATTATATACTGCTTGGTCGACACACATTCTTTTGTTTTTTTTCTGTTCCTCTTTGTGTTTTTCTCTTACTGTAACAGAGATGCCACTTAAAATCAAATTATAACAAAGATGTTAAAACGAAGTTAAGGCCGTGTCAGATAAAACTTTGTAGCGTTGCGTGACGTTTTTAACTTTGACAGAAAAGCGTAACGCAAAAGGTGTATGACACAATGAAAACTTCGACACAACGCGCGCATTGTGTGTTTACCAAAAAGGTGGTTATGAATTTTGCTAATTATTTTTTATTATAAAAATGAAAGTCAAAATATTATTTGCTTTTGTGTGTTTATTTTGTTATCACCTATTGTAGTTTATTGAAAATACACCACTATACAGTATAAATGCTTTTGTTTTTTGGATTTTCAAATACATATTCATATAAAAAGGTAAAATCTTATTAATAATAGGCTGCCACTGATTTTTTACAATAAAATAATCTTATGCTATATACTAAATATGTATAGCATGCAAATACATAGGTACTATTTTATAAATTAGTTAAAAAAACAAGCTCATATACTTCAACAGGAAATAAATTTTAAAAATAAAAAAATTTGTATTTTTCATATCACATCACATTTTCATATTCTATTATATTCTAACATACATACATACATACATAACTTTGATTGTCAAAGCACGCAAAAAGTTGAGAGTTGCCGAACTTTTTGCGTCACGCTGCGTTAAAAGTGTTTTATGTGGCATGTTTCGTATAAGTATGTACATTTCAACTTAAATGTCAAAGCGATGCTGTAACGCAACGCGAAGCAAAATTTGTATGTGACATGGCCTTTAGTGAATCGCACAACCGTTAGGACAAACCACAGCTATTGTTGTTAAATTTAGCTTTTGTTTCCATATATAAGCACAGAATATACATATATAGTTTATGATTATAAGTGTGTGTGAAAGTGTGTTTACATTTACTTCTATTTATATTTGTGGCCGCCATACCAGTTTTCTTTCGTATTTGCTTACGTTTAACCATCATTGTTTTTCTTGCACATTTTTCTTTATTTTCAACACAGCTGCAAATAACCATTTGTATGTATTTATGTACATATGTACGTACATATGTATGTATGTAAGTACATATGTATGTATGGAAGTACATATGTATAAGTATATGATCATGCTACAAGCTTGAAGATATGTATTTTGCATTGGACATTTGATATTCAATGTACCAATTCTCTTTTTAACAGAATACATACACGTACGGGTATGTCCAGGTTTCGACTCGGATTGAAAACGAAAAATTTTTTTAATGCCCATAATTAATAAATTGGTGTTCTGAATTCAGAATGTTTTTCCACATTCGAAGTTTATGTTCGAAAAAAAACCAAATGTCAACGGCTACGGGTACGCAAAAATCGACGGCTGTCGGCTAAAAAGTTGCAAAAAAATTAACAAATTACAAAAATAAAGCAATTTACAGAGTATAAAAAAAATTAAAATTTTTTAATTAATTTTCTACGGGAATAAAAACAAAATTAATACTCTTAAAGAAACATGGAATGAAAATAAAATTATTCAATACTCTCAAAAAAGACAACTAACGAAAATAAAATTATTGGCTTTGGTTGATCTGCTTGATTTGATATACCATTACATCGTACAACTTTTGAACATGAAACATGCTCTTGTTAGTTTAAATTCACATCAACAAATACAAAGACCTTACAAGCTGGCTTTGATTTTAAAATTTTTTGAAAGAGATTATTAACTTTATTCTCTTTATTCTCTTAGACATATCGACTACGTTGTCCTGGCACCATATGTTGTTAAAACAAAGTATTGCCTGATTATTACATTGCGATTTTACAACTAAATGCAATCGTATTATTATAATTATTGTTGAAATATATATATATATATATATATATATATATATATATATATATATATATATATATATATATATATATATATATATATATATATATATATATATAAATGAAATTAGTTTTAATTTTCTTTTCAATAAGATCTAAATGCATTAAGATTAGTTCAAAAAAGATTGACATATGTACATATCAAACTTTAGTATGTAGGGCAACTTTGTGTTTTGGAACATAAACAAAATTGTTGTATTTTTTTATGTTTTTTTTTTTTACACAAGTGAGATCTGCCACAACCAAATTGAAATTTTTGGCAGTTTGAAAAATTCTTTTTGTATTAATATTTCTGTGAAAATTTAAATTTTTTGATGAAGTTGAATAAAAAACACTTCAAACTAAAAACCAAAATTGTATTTTTCTTAATAATGTTAGCATTTATAAGAATAAAGTACGATTCATTTTACTTTCACCCACCCCTTACTACTCTAATTGAAAAAGAATAAAAACATGGGGATGTGAATTGCAGAACACCAAAAATGCTAAAGTAATCCACTTTCGAGTGAATTCGAATTCTAGAACATACTCGGTATAATGTATATTGCTAGGAATAAATTCTTCTGCAAGCACATGCAAATTGAATAATTGTGTAGGTGTTACATACATACCCTGAAGGAACCCTGAAGGAAATGTCACTAGTGATTCACTAGTGATTCACTATTGACAAAGTCACCAGTACTAGTGACAACTTATACCCCAGCCAATGCTTTTTTCTGTTGACATTTAACATGCACTTGTCATTGAAAATCCACTACTGACGTTGGAACTAGTGACGAACTAGTTCCAATGGGACCATATGACGACCGTAGAACTAGTACTTCCTGTAGACATTGTCACCAGTATTATTGACATACTCTACACAATACTTCTTTCTATTGAAATTTAAGATGGACTTATCATTGAAAACCCACTACTGAAGAGGTCGTTCTAATGGGTCCATGTAAACAATTTTTGATATACATATATCCCTACAGTTTTAGTTAAAATAAATGATTAAAGGTTCACCATAGAACAAATAAACGCAATTAAAAAATGAAGAGGCATAAGCGTGCTCTCAGAAATTTCTCTGCTCATCAAACAAAAACTTGTTGACAACTCCGTTGACGATGTCTACATATGAGTCACCAAAATAGTCGACAAAACTGGTGACTTGGGTACACTTGTCCCCATGTTTCCTTCAGGGAAATGTCACTAGTGATTCACTATTGACAAAGTCACCAGTACTAGTGACAAATTATACCCCAGCCAATGCTTTTTTCTGTTGACATTTAACATGCACTTGTCATTGAAAATCCACTACTGACGTTGGAACTAGTGACGAACTAGTTCCAATGGGACCATATGACGACCGCAGAACTAGTGCTTCCCTGTAGACATTGTCACCAGTATTATTGACATACTCTACACAATACTTCTTTCTATTGAAATTTAAGATGGACTTATCATTGAAAACCCACTACTGAAGAGGTTGTTCTAATGGGTCCATGTAAACAATTTTTGATATACATATATCCCTACAGTTTTAGTTAAAATAAATGAGAAATTTCTCTGCTCATCAAACAAAAACTTGTTGACAACTCCGTTGACGATGTCTACATATGAGTCACCAAAATAGTCGACAAAACTGGTGACTTGGGTACACTTGTCCCCATGTTTCCTTCAGGGTAGTTATCGTATACACATACATACTATGTATGTACGTATAAAGAACTTCCCTGAAGGAAATGTCACTAGTGATTCACTATTGACAAAGTCACCAGTACTAGTGACAAATTATACCCCAGCCAATGCTTTTTTCTGTTGACATTTAACATGCACTTGTCATTGAAAATCCACTACTGACGTTGGAACTAGTGACGAACTAGTTCCAATGGGACCATATGACGACCGTAGAACTAGTGCTTCCCTGTAGACATTGTCACCAGTATTATTGACATACTCTACACAATACTTGTTTCTATTGAAATTTAAGATGGAATTATCATTGAAAACCCACTACTGAAGAGGTCGTTCTAATGGGTCCATGTAAACAATTTTTGATATACATATATCCCTACAGTTTTAGTTAAAATAAATGATTGAAAGTTCACCATAGAACAAATAAACGCAATTAAAAAATGAAGAACATAAGCGTGCTCTCAGAAATTTCTCTGCTCATCAAACAAAAACTTGTTGACAACTCCGTTGACGATGTCTACATATGAGTCACCAAAATAGTCGACAAAACTGGTGACTTGGGTACACTTGTCCCCATGTTTCCTTCAGGGTAGTTATCGTATACACATACATACTATGTATGTACGTATAAAGAACTTCCCTGAAGGAAATGTCACTAGTGATTCACTATTGACAAAGTCACCAGTACTAGTGACAAATTATACCCCAGCCAATGCTTTTTTCTGTTGACATTTAACATGCACTTGTCATTGAAAATCCACTACTGACGTTGGAACTAGTGACGAACTAGTTCCAATGGGACCATATGACGACCGTAGAACTAGTGCTTCCCTGTAGACATTGTCACCAGTATTATTGACATACTCTACACAATACTTGTTTCTATTGAAATTTAAGATGGAATTATCATTGAAAACCCACTACTGAAGAGGTCGTTCTAATGGGTCCATGTAAACAATTTTTGATATAAATATATCCCTACAGTTTTAGTTAAAATAAATGATTAAAAGTTCACCATAGAACAAATAAACGCAATTAAAAAATGAAGAACATAAGCGTGCTCTCAGAAATTTCTCTTCTCATCAAACAAAAACTTGTTGACAACTCCGTTGACGATGTCTACATATGAGTCACCAAAATAGTCGACAAAACTGGTGACTTGGGTACACTTGTCCCCATGTTTCCTTCAGGGTTAATACCCGGTTATGATTCCAATTGGTTTTACAATAGTAATAGTACGTCGCTATCTCAGATGGTTACACAAAGATACGAGTAACTAAGCCTTATATACTTTTGGGTTTTTGTCAAATAGAAAAATATGATCGAGTTCTGTTGGAGTTCTGATATCTATTTGTAGTCTTTTGCATAAGTATACGAGCTTGAATGATTTCAATCATGTACTGTTGATTTGGTTAGCGCCAATGAAATGCAGGCATATACTTATGTACCTAGCTAAGCCTACAACAAACAATAAAATATTAAAATAGTTATTTTGGAGAATATCTCGAATAACAAATTTGATAAAAATAATTTTTTTTAATCTGTATTTTTTTTAATTTTCTTTGTTTTAAAAATTTGTAGTTTTTTAAATTTGTTTTTACTATAAAAATTTGTATTTCTTAAAAAATTTGTATATGAGTAACATAAAATATTTTATCTTGAATTTCATTCGCGCAATCAGGAAAAACCATTTCGTACATGAAATATCTGTTGTTCCGTCCACAATTAAAGAAAACTTTTTTTTGTAGTATGGATATCATTCCATTGCTTGCTTGCTTACCAATGAACTCCGCTGTTTTCGTGGCCTTCTTTCTTCCGCAATGCACAAGTTTTACAATTGCAAAGTCTGGGCAGCATTCAACTAATAATGCAGCCAGGTAGTCCATTAGTAGGAACGGAAAATTGTGCGTCATGCAAAACATAACGAGGGTAAATTACACATTTTTCACCTGATCCGCTTTCCTCTTTTGCTCATTGGTAAAAAATTTCTGGATTTTTAGTTTTTTTTTTGGGTGGCATAGTTTTGGACGTGTAAAGCTGTCTTTTCATTGCTCTTTAAATGGGATAAATGCGTAGTTAATGGCTTGGATCACGCAACACAAAATGATGAACCATCCTTTTCCTGCAGCATTCGAACGTGGTCAGCCATTCCGATCTTATTTTTCTTTTTGTGTTTTGCGATGTTTTAGCTTTGTTATTGGCAAAGGTGTGACAAAAAAAACGAATTATTTAATCACATCATACTTGATTGATGACAAATTTACCTGGGAGCTACTTCCTTATCACTGTTTTCTCTTGGTTGAAATTTTGATTTTTTATTATGAACCTACGATAGATTTTTATTAATAAATGCAAATTATTCATGTAATAGTGTTTTTACTTACTTATCCATTGCTTTTCAACTATATCGACGCTGATGCACAAACATTAACAGAAAATAAACAAACAAACACATTGAGAAAATACGTTCATAATTAATAACCCGGCAGCGGATTACGTAAATTATTGGTGAACATCAAAATGTAAAAAGCAAAAAAAAAACTCAATATGTCAAAACGGCAATATGTAAAAAAAATAGGAAAAAGAGAAAAAAATTATTAATATACCGCAAACAAAAAAATGCCCAAAATCCACCAAACTCATAAATTTTAAGTTTTTTTATGCCCACTTTTGGGCATAAATGCCCACTTTCGGCAACACTGATATGGAGTGGTGTTCGAGACTGGAATATGACAAAATCCTTAGCTATAAAAAAATAGTAGCCAACAATATCACGATTTCTGTCACTCAATGCAAGGGAAATAATATATGTAAATCATAAAGAGAATTTATGCGAAGACAGTGCAACTTAAGTAAAAGATTTAATGAAACAAAAAATATTTAATAAAAAAGCTTCTATGATAACACTTTAGAGGATTCTTTCCGGTTTTCTTAATTTAACCTACAATCTGATGTAAGCATTTCCCAATGAAATGGATTCAAGTTTGTTTATGTTTCCAGCCCCCACTTAAATAACACGTGGTAAATTAAGAAAAGCATAAAAAATAAACGAATAACCTCTTGAGCTACATCAAACTGCAGTCGGATGACAAATTATTTCATTTGCTAACATAATTTTGTTCTTTTACCATCTATTTTATAAATTTTTTAGCTGTTTGCTCAAAACACTTATCGAATTAATATACATTTGCATTTAAATCTTTCATATCTTCGTATATAAGTATTGAACTTAATTATCTATTAAATGATATCTTATTGGATTTGAACATCTCTATTACTTTTCTATATGGTTTTTAGCGCCCTTATTTTCGCTTTCAATTATAATGCCGCTAATTTCATGGTCCGATATTTTATTCTTTCTACTTTTTTTTTTTGTAGTTTTTGTTACTGTTAGTACAGTTGTTTACGATCTGTTGCATCCCATTGTCGTTTAAGCACCTCTCAATTTGCTATCTATAGAAGCTATCTTTTGACCAGTCTATATTCAAATAGGTCTGTCTGGGTACTTTTCCAGTAGCAAATACTCAGTAAAATTTTTTGGGAGAGTAAGACCAATTTTACTCTGTCGGCTGAAAATATCTCAAAAAGTACGCAGACGGTATCCAGTGAAATCTTACAAGATAACAGCTGATCAGTGTGTAAACAATTGAAATAACAAAGCAAAAGAATTTTAACATATGTGTACTCAAAAGTGAATTTTCTCGGTAAATTTAAAAATTATTTAAAGTGAAGCCTAAAAAGTGTTGTAAATTAGAAAAACTTGTTTATTACACTGTTATTAATTTGTTAAGTTCAATTTCTTCTTAGTTTTTAGTTTTATTTATCGGGTTTTTTATAAAACTTCTTTCGCTTACATTGCACAACATAGTCCAATACAGTGCTCTCCAACAGCTTGACAACGGAGAAATAATAATTTGGAAGTGACTTCACTTCCAGGAACGTTTAAAAGGGTTCAAGATGGTAAGTATAATGAAATTACAACTTAAGTATTTGAAAATATATTTTATGTTTACAGACGAAGAATATAGACAAGTTCTGGCAGCCCAAATGGCGGGCATGAATGAGTACAACGAACTTATATTTTCACCAAACAATAGCAGTGAGACGGACGCTCAAAAACCAATTTGGCTGAATGCATCCACCAAATTGTTAAGTAGTTTGGTAAAGGAGATGCGTCCAAAAGTGGGTAAGTCAGTGCACCTAAAAAACAAACGGCAAATGTGGGTGGCCATTGCTGCAAAGCTTTGTGCTAATGGCCAAAATTTGAACACCCCCAGGTGGAGGGGAGATATTTTACGTTGGAGCGTCAATATAAAAGGTCGCAGCTTAACAACAAGAAAACTGGAAGAAGTAGCAAGCGTGCCCTTTCCAAAGGTAAAAAGATTAGGATATATTTGATGATTATGTTAGTTCTTTTGTTTTGCATTTTCGTATCGAATTGGTGGACCTGCTTCGGAGAAAAGATCAGTGAATCCTGAATACTGTTTGGATAGTGAAAGGGAGGACAACTCAAATAACTGCAGCGTATCTAAACCCCTGAATTCTTCGCAAGGTGGTTATTTATTATTTCATTTACTTACATACATATGTATGTATATTTTACATTTGCATTTACAGAAAATCTGGATATGACGGCTTCATGCTCTAAGCGAAGGAAAACGTGTTTACAAGAGTACGTGGAAATGCAGAGAGTCATGCGGAGAAGAAGGAAGCCCATGAAGAGAAACTGTACAAACTATTAGAAGCTAATTTAGAGGAGCAGAGGAAGGAAAGGGCAGAAAGGAAAGAACGGGCAGAGAGAAAGGAAGCAAATGTTGCCAGAAAAATAGCATTATTGGAGTCATTGGTTCTGCTTTTAAAAAAAGAGTGAGTACTTTTGTTGTTTCTGTTTAATGAACTTAAGTGAATTTTTTTATTTGATTTTTTTTCTTTACAGTGGCTAATAAAATGTATAAACTTATAAAACGTATAAAACACATAAAAAATAAAAAATGGAAATATATATTAAATTAAAAATTAAAAATATTCTTTAAAAATAATGAATTGAATTTTTAATTATTATCTGTCAGAATTTGCAATTCTTAGAAAAGTTCATCTCGCACACTATTTGCACGAGAAATCCGGTCATTGATTTAGAAATTCTTCATCAACATCTGGTGATATCTCGGATGTAAAATTTAGGTCATCTTCATTTGCAATGTTGCGTAAAACACAACACGCTCTAATGAAGTGGCATAATTTTTTAATTCCTCGTAATTTGCAGTAGTACAACTGCCTAAACCTCTGTTTTTAAATACCGAACGTATGTTCGATACGGACACGACCAGAGCTTAGTG
Organism: Germaria angustata; assembly: GCA_963681545.1. Taxonomy (NCBI): domain Eukaryota; kingdom Metazoa; phylum Arthropoda; class Insecta; order Diptera; family Tachinidae; genus Germaria; species Germaria angustata. Next base: position 73,889,040 of record OY812999.1, on the reverse strand, counting down.
TTATATTAAACTGTATCTGAGCACTTGTCAGATGTCCGTTATCTTTGTATAGAGTTATCAAATATTTATAGCATGGATAAGCAGAATCCCCCAGTAAATAATAATCTGAAAGCATAAAAAAGTTGAAATAATAATGCTATTACTTTTACAATACGATGGTAGCTTTTCATAGATTGGTGAGTTATTCAACACCCAACTGTCGTGACACTACCCAGGGTATCCAACAAAAATTTTTATAAATTTTCTGTTTTCGTCACAGATTCCTTGCATACAAATTGTTGTATTGCCTTTCTGGTCGATATAGTCACCTTTAGAAGTAGATGGAGGATCGATGACTATGTGCGTACCATCAATGCATCCTAAATGAAGATATTGTTTAATATATTCATTATCCTTGGGTATTGTTATATCAGTCATGACACCTACCTATAGCGTTTGGAAATGAACATTTATCGGCGAAAAATTGACTTGACATTTCCTTTTTTTATTCGCTTGGCCACCGTATGACTTCCGGACTAAGGGAACCTAGAAACATTGACACTCTTTCTATTATTGCTCCTACTGCACATAGACTCATGTCAAAGCGATCTGATACATCTCTGAAGCTGCATGCCTCGTGCCCAGCAAACCATTAAAATACCAAACTGTGAGCACTTTCTGGTAGCCTTTTGTCGCAACGCATTTTTTTTAAACATTTCTCAGTTTGAAAACCGATCGCATAGGTTTTCAAACAGTTGCCTCGATATCCGGAAATGTCTTCGAAATGCCTCTTCGCTGTAATTGGGCACTATTTCTTCCATATAGCTTTACACAATTTCTTTCTTTTGGCTTCATGAGAAAAGGCTTTAGACGGGAATATATATCATCTGAATCATCTTCTTCACTCTCGGACGACGAAGAATCCAGCACCAGTAAGTGGTATGTGCTTCCTCATGTCACTGTTTCCACGCACTGTTTCTTTGAAGGATTCTAGCATCGAAAATAAAGTACTGTTAGTAATACTTTGATTACACTATCATATAACACAATTCCAAATACTCGCCTCTTCAATTGCAAAGTTTGTCCCACAAAGTTCTGCTGGTTCTATCGGTTCTGCCATCTCCAATCCACTTTCGCCACGGTCGCACTGTATATTTGGACGTTTCTAGCATGAAATAAAATGTTTTGTTTATTATAATTTATTATAAAAGTTAAAAATCAACACAATTCTAACTGCTTACCTCTGCCATTGTTAAATTTAAATTTTTATTTTCACTTCACAAAAATTATTTTATTCAAACAGTAAATAAAAACAGCTGTTCAACTAGTTTGAAAATCTTGCAAGCGGAAATTTCTCCAGCAACATTTTGCAAGTTCTCTAACTTCCAACTGTCAAAAAATTCTTTTTTTGTCTCTCTTGTTGCAAGAGATTTGGAGTACGCAGACAACATTTTGCACAAAATGGTGCAAAACATGTGTACGCAGACAGACCTAATCTCACGTTATTAATATATCACAGTTTTTTTTTACATATTTCCTCTAAGACTTCTCCGAAAGTATCACAAAAATCTTATATATTACTACTTGGCTTTGTTTGTATTTGACTGTACAAATTATTATCCAAAGCTTGATGTCTTCTACTATTTCAATATATTTTACTACATACCATTCTTTCTTAAAATATATGGGTATCCCTCCTGTTCGCGTAGAATTTGAAAATGTTATAGCTTGATTATAGTTTTTCATTGCTATTTCTTCCTTTCCAATATCTTTCGTTAGATGTTTTTCTGATATGATAAAATCAGGGGTTTCCATTACTGTTAATATTTCTACTTGATTAAAATTATTTTTTAGTTCTTTTACGTTTGTATAAATTGCTTGTATATTCTGTGGTTGTTAATTTGATATGCCTGTCTTTCTTTTCCTATTTTTGAATTTGTTTTAATACACTGGACATTATTTATTGCTCGTTATATGATTTACGTCTAACCCTATATTTAGTTTATTATTTGCCCGCACATAGTTTATACACTTTATTATGGTATCATTTTTGAATTCATTATATTTATGATTTCCGTTTCTTCGTGTTTGCATTCACTTGCTAAACGATTGAAGCTTTTGCATTTGAAACATTGAAGCACATCAGTTCCGTCAAATAATTTGCATCGTTCCTGGCCTATATTCACTCTGCTCGCCGATTGATTTTGAATAAATTTCACTGTCAGTTGCAATTTTTACTTTGTATATTGCTGGATTATTTCTTTTGTGCTTAAGAAATTGAACTTTACTTTTCAACTGTTTGTTTAAGACTATTTTATTTTCCAAGTAGACAAACCACTTGCATATCACAGTTACAATACATTCTTTAACTTGTGTAAATATTTGTTAATAACAACAATAATTAAAAATAATTCAAGAAAGATCACACCATAATACCGTTAGTTAATATACAAATTACAACAACATTAGGGTGGTATTCAATTTCGATAAATAATTAACATTAGGGTGACGAAATCAGAATAAATTAGAAATATTTGCAAGTTTTTATTATTTTTTTTTTTATTTTTGTTTATTTCTTTATTCAAAAAAAATAAGTTTTAACTATTATAAACACTATTTAACAATATTTAATTGGCTTATACAATGTCTCTAAATCGAGCGCTCTAGTATAATATTAAACATAATAATAATTTGCTTTTTACAAAAAGTTGATATAATTATTATATTATATATTACAATGAAAAGTTACAAAAACATTGTTTATATTTCAGAAGAAAAAAAAAAGGTTTAATACAAAAGGATAAAAGAAATAGAAAAAACTTTATTTTGGTAACCACCAAAACATTTTGGCATTAGATTTTTGTGCTAATTTTAGGTCCGTTTGTGATATACTTGTACTGTATCTCATAACTAATTGATTTAAATTACAGTTAATTGATTTTATATTCGCCCGTCTATAATTGTGATATAAGATGGGAACAGTCTTGTTGAACCTTCGTAGTGAACGGACGTATTAGCGGAGTTTTTTCTTACATACTAAACAAACAAAAATTACAAAAAAAATATTCGTAATAAGTACTGATTTGTAATAAGTACTCATTTTGTGAAATTTGCTTTATTTGCACTAATAATATTTTTCATATCATCTGAAACAACAAAAAAAAAAAACAAAAAACACAAACAAAGTGACTGAGGAATACTCTGCATGAGTACCTCAAAAACAAAAAATTGTGAAGTGAGTTCTAACGGCAGAAATGCCTATTTTACTGTGAGTTCTGAAGCTCTTAATGCGAACAATAAAAATAAAAAATTGATGATAGTTTTTTTCTAACGGCAAAGCCAATCTTACGTGAGCGATCAAATTCGGTTACTCCGATGCCAAGTAGTGATTCTATAACATTACCGCTGCCTAGTACATCTTTATTTAAATCAGCGCCATTATCCGCTCCGGGCTCGTGTTCATCACTTAACCCAGTTATCACTATAGACGATAATATTCAGAAACCTAAAGTGCCTGTCGGAATGGAGAGATATATAACAGTAGTTAAGCGCGGGCGAAGCCCAAATTCATCTACAATCTCATCTGTTCCGAAGATATCCACGGATAATGACGCCGCCTTAGCTAACCTACAAAACCGTTTTAAAATATTGCAAGAAGACAACGACAAACCCGAAGTGTCCTCGAAAAAAACCTCCAAACCGCCACCAATCTATTTGAGGGAAAAGAATTCGAACAGACTTATTACAAAATTAATCTCGGCCATCGGTGAAAAGGCATTTCACATTGTTCCAATAAAACGTGGTAACATTGATGAGACAAAAGTTCAAATATACGATGAAAAAGACTTCCGCAAAATGGTCACTGAATTTGAGAAAAATAATACAAGTTTTTACACGTTCCAGCTTGAGAGCGCTAAAGGCCTACAGGTCGTACTGAAGGGCATAGACTCTTACGTTGTCCCTGCTGAAATAAAAGATGCTCTCACCCTCCAAGGATTCAAGGTAAAAAATGTATCCAACATAATAAACAGGGAAAAGATCCCCCAACCTTTATTTGGCGTTGAACTGGAGCATAATGATATTAAATTGAAGAAAAATGAGACACATCCTATTTATAACTTAAAATATCTCTTATACCGGAAAATCACAGTAGAAGAACCACACAAGCATTCAGGACCCGTACAGTGCCATAACTGTCAAGAATATGGCCATACGAAAAGTTACTGCAAATTGCCTACTGTTTGTGTTGTGTGCGGTGAATTGCATGATACTGCTATTTGTAATAAGTCGAAAGATCAAAAAGAAAAAAAGTGCAGCAATTGTGGAGGTAATCACACTGCTAACTACAGGGGATGTCCTGTATACTCTTTCGTTAAAAAGGCTATGAGTCAAAAGCCTAAAGTAGTCCCAGCGCAAACAGGAAATACGTTCTCCACCACTTATCCTGTAATGGCCCAACCAATCACTACTCAAGTATCGTATGCTGACGCTGTGAAGATCAACTCTGTTCCCATGCAAAAAATGTCACCACCAAATAATTCAACGAATGCAAACGCAAGCTTTAATTTTAGTCGCCTCGAAAGTACTATTGATAATTTGGTGCAAACTATAAACAACTTTACAACAAATATGACTAGCATGATGCAAGAAATGCTGCGAATGCAGAACACTCTGCTCCTAGCATTAGTTAACAAGCCATGAACACGTTAAAGTTATGTTTCTGGAACGCAAACGGCATTCGCCAACATAAAAATGAACTAGAGCACTTCCTCACGGTGAAGAATATTGATATAATGTTGGTATCTGAGACTCATTTGACTTCGAGAAGCCTTTTTAAAATGAGTGGCTACACCTTATATGATACAAAGGACCCGAGAGGAAGAGCATGCGGAGGATCAGCAATTCTAATAAAGTCAAGACTCAAGCACTATATTCTTAAGAACACTTGTGAAGACCATCTACAAGCAACAAATATTTGCATCGAAAATTTTTGTTCAAATCTTGTGATATCATCAGTTTACTCCCCTCCCAGATTTTCAATCAGTGAGGATCAATACGAGGATTTTTACAAAACTCTTGGCCCTTGTTTCGTAGCAGCTGGAGACTACAATGCAAAACATACGGTCTGGGGATCGCGTCTTATTACACCTAGAGGTCGAGCATTGTTCAACACAATTTCAAAAATGGGTTTGGATGTCATTTCTAGCGGGGAGCCCACTTACTGGCCTACTGACTTACAAAAAATTCCGGATGTTATAGATTTTGGGGTCATGAAAAATATCCCTAGGGATTTAATTCATGTTGAAGCTTCACATGATCTCTCCTCCGATCACTCTCCCACGATCGTTACAATTTGTAGCCCACTAAGAAGTGACTTACCTCACCCATATGTGAAGATGATAAATCGTGTTAACTGGCTGGGGTTCAAAAAATATCCCAGTAGTCATTGTACGGAAAACATCAGGCTTAGAACTCCCGATGATATTGAACTTAACATTGCCAATCTTACCGAGAATTTTAAACAGGCTGCTAAACATGCCACTACCTCCCATCCGCAGACTGGGTTTAATAGAATTTATTCTGCGGATATTGAACGTCTCGTATGTGAAAAAAGAAGAGCTAGAAGGGAATGGCAACAGCACAGATCGCCCCAACATAAAATCAGACTTAGAGAATGCACTAAACGACTCCAAGAGTTGCTTGCATTTGAAAAATCTGCTTCTCTTAAAAACTATCTGGAAAGTCTCGATGTCACAGCAACATCTAATTACTCCTTGTGGCGCGCTGCTAAAAAACTTAAAACACCTGTTGAGTCTAAACCACCCCTGCGCACTTCTACCGGAGGTTGGGCTAGAACTAATACTGAAAAAGGTAACATATTAGCTGGTCATTTAAAAAACGTATTTACCCCAAACACATGTACTGGTGCTGTTGATTTGCCGAGCGTAGTTGCTCTACCCCTTCGACCCATAAAGTTTAAGATGCTTGATGTACAAAAACTAATTGCTGAAACCAACCCAAAGAAGGTCCCGGGTATTGATGGAATTAGTAACAAGATGCTGGTGAAGTTGCCTCGTATTGCTATTAGAATCCTGTTATTCATTTTTAATGGCATTTTACGACTAGAGTATTACCCTCACAGCTGGAAACTTGCCATGGTCAAAATGATTCCAAAGGCGGGTAAAGATCTTACTAAGGCTGAGTCATATAGGCCAATAAGTTTGCTGTCAACAATTTCAAAGCTCTTTGAAAAACTTCTCATGACAAAATTGTCCCCAATTCTAGCTGATAATAGATGCATACCGGACCATCAATTTGGTTTTAGAAGTCAGCATAGCACCATTGAACAAACTCATAGATTGGTTCATTTCATAAGAAGAACATTTGAAGAAAGAAAGTATTGTTCTTCCCTCTTTATTGATGTCTCTCAGGCATTTGATAAAGTGTGGCATAAAGGCCTAGTTCTAAAATTGAAGACATATCTACCAATAAACATTGTAAATCTTTTGGAAAGTTACATTCTTGCCCGGAAGTTCACTGTCGTGGAAGGAGACTTCATGAGTGTGCCCGAAACCATTTCATCTGGGGTGCCTCAGGGGAGTATACTGGGGCCAGTTTTGTATTTGATTTATACCTGTGATATGCCTTTGAGCAGTAATATCCTCACTTCTACTTTTGCCGATGATACAGCCTGCCTTAGTATGCATGAAAACCCTCACGAGGCATCCCGATATCTTCAGGAACATATTAACCTGTTGGAGCTGTGGTTGAACTTATGGAGAATAAAAGTAAATGAACAAAAGTGTGTTCATGTCACATTTACCCTACGAAGAGACACTTGTTCCCCCATTCGAATCAACAATCAAGTTGTTCCTCAACATTCACAGGTGAAATACCTTGGTATACATCTTGACCGACGGCTTACATGGAAACACCATATTGACTCTAAGCTAACACAAATGAAGCTTAAATTGACCCAGATACACTGGCTGATTGGTAGAAATTCTACCCTCAGTCTAGATTGTAAACTTTTAATATACAAGTCGCTTTTGAAACCCATATGGTGTTACGGAATTCAACTATGGGGCACTGCTTCAGCTTCCAATGTAGAGCGAATACAACGTATGCAAAACAAAATTTTAAGGTTAATAACATCGGCTCCTTGGTACATGAAAAATTCAATTTTACATCGTGATTTAAATATGCCACTTGTGACCGCTGAAATTGCAAAATATGCAGGCAAATATTTAACGAAACTAGAGTCCCATCCTAATCCCCTTGCTCGTAACATCTTGAACTTTCCTGGACACATCCGCCTAAAAAAGAGGGATACTACGTCTTTAGTACGCAACACTCCAGATGAAACTTTTTAAAAATATATTTATGCTAAATACGATTCTAATGTATTATTAATTATTATCACTAAGTTTATGTCTGACACTGGTTGGGCCTAATAATTATTTATATATTTAAGATTTGAATACTTATTGTTAGTTCAGATGTGAAGATACAATAAATAAATATAAGCGTGCAAAAAAAAAAAAGATGGGAACGCCATTATCATCTTGGATTAAACCTTTACTATCCAGGTAAACAAAAGCTTCTGGTGGAACAAATCCATTTTCTAAGGACCTCGATACATATTCATAGTTTGTGTAATAGGGAGCCATTATATAATTATTTTCTGTACATTTACAACACCGTAAAACGTGATTCCTTATCAAATAAATTATAAAATTATCTATACGAATTATATTTGCATTACTGTACAGAATTTTGTTAGAAGTATATTTAGTGAAGTCACTATTTGCAGATCTATAAACTGAAGTGCATGATCTAATGCATTTCCTCTCAAATATTCTAATTTTTTCCATATATGAGGGGGAAATATTGAACCAAATGGGGCATGCGTACGTAAGAATAAGTCTAATCAGGGATTGATACATTATGATTTTAACTTTATTCCTAATATATTTCGAGTGAAATGGAGGTCTGTATGAGAAATAAGCTTTTCTTGCTTTATATAAAGTTTCTTTAAAATGAAAATTGAAATATAAAAATTTATCAAGGTGAACACCTAAATATTTTACTACTTCTTTTACTGGGGATATTGCAATTATGTAAATTAGATTTAATTTGAAAACTTTTCCAGTTTTTCCTTATATCGTAACTGCATTTATTTACTGGCGGCCTAAAAAGTATGGATTCGCATTTTTGTGTGTTTATTTTCATGTTCCAATCTATTGTATATTGCTCTACTTTGTTGTAAGATGTCTATAAATTGCTGTTAATTTTTTCGATTTTATCATCATGATGGTATATTATAATATCATCTGCAAATGAAATAATGTTATCTACTTGGTTAAGTAGGTCTAAAATAAACAAGTTAAAAAGGATGGGAGAATTAACTGTTCCTTGTTGTAATCCATTAATAATATTAAATGATTTGTCCGTATCAATATCCTGGTAGGAGATTTTGAATGTTTTATTGCTAATCATATTATATGTTAGTATAATTTGGTTTAACGCCAGACCGTATTGAAATAATTTATGTATTAAACCCTCAATCCAAACACTGTCGAATGCTTTCTCCATGTCTATTAGACATGCTCCTGTACAGAATTTTTTATGCCAATTCCAATTAATATCGGAAGTTATTTTATGTATAGCGTTAATGGTGGAGTGTTTGAATTTAAAACCAAATTGTTTTTCGCTATATATTTTATTATTATTGCAGAATTTATATAGATTATTATTTACACATATTTCGAAAACTTTACTGATATTAGGAAGTAAACTTATAGGTCGCAAGTTTTTGGGGCTATTTGGTTCTTTATCGTTTTTAGGCAGCAAAACTACTTTGCCTATTTTCCATTTGCTAGGAAAATGTGAATTATTCAGCATATTATTAAATAATATGCAAAAACCAAAAATCATTCCTTGTGGGATATTCTTTAATACTAAATTTTTTATATTATCAATTCCGAATGATAACTTATTTTTTAATTTAGAAAAAATATAAAGAATACTATTTCTTGTTATGAAAAAGTCCAATGAATCATCTTCATCAATGTTGTCAGATAACATTGTTTCATTGAAATTTGTAAGTGTGGTTTTCTTATTCTCATATTCCCTTTTCAATTCTAGAAACCTATTAAAAGTAGATTGGACTTGCTGGTGAACAACATTATTTGGAATAATTTCTTTGCACGCATGTATAGACTCGAAATAGGATCCTATAGTATTTAACATTTGGATTTTGTCTTCAATAATATAATTATTTTGATCATTTTTTCTTAAGCTTTGAGGGTTAATCCCCACGTTATTCAGAATTAGTTCATCATTTGTAGGAATTTTAATTTCATGCAAGTTTAAGGGTTTAAATATTTTAAAGTTTTTCTCAATTTGTTTATACATGTCCCTCGAATCTTTGGGGTCTATATTCGTTAATTTTTCTTTAATCTGTTTATTGACATTTATTGCAAAATTATCTTTGATAAGTTTTTTAATTATTTTTATTTTTGCTTTTGCTAATGTAAATTTTTATTATTTTCATATTAGAGTTTGCGTTGAACCTTCATAGTGAACAAACGAATTAGCGGAGTTTTTTTCGTATTAAACAAACAAAAATACAAAAAAAAAATATTCGTAACAAGTACTGTTTTTTGATAAATTTGCTTTATTTGCTTTAATAATATTTTCATATAATGCATAGAAAACATCAAAAGTTTGTTGTGGCTTTAGCTCTTCATATGCCGACATTTCATTGGTTGCTAAAACCAAATCGTCAGTGAAGTTTAAGCAGTTTGAAAACATTCAACCTCGGATGTTTCTGCCACATAAATCAAATACAATATGAGAATTTCAATATTGCATATGAATTACAACAAATACATAATCATAGTAGGCTTAGAATGTTTCTATACAAACCAACACAACAAACAATTTACTCAACGTGAGTCTATTTTATTTTTCTCTCAACACCAATACAATTAAACGCCCGTTGGTCGTTTTGATTTTTTCTATGCATTTTGCAAAGAGCTCTAATTGTTTCTAACGATAGAATATCCCAAATAATGAATTTCCATTTTAAGTATTTTCATATAATCTAAAACAACAAAAACAAAACAAAAAAGTGACTGAGGAATATTCTGCATGAGTACCTCAAAAACAAAAAATTGTGAAGTGAGTTCTAACGGCAGAAATGCTTATTTTACTGTGAGTTTTGAAGCTCTTAATGCAAACAATAAAAACAAAAAATCTGATGATAGTCTCTTTCTAACGGCAAAGCCAATTTTACGCGAGCGATCAACTCCGCTTACTCCAATGCTAAGTAGTGATTCGTTAACATTACCGGAAGTGACTTACCTCACCCATATGTGAAGATGATAAATCATGTTAATTGGCTGGGGTTCTAAAAATATCTCAGTAGTCATTGTACATAGAACATCAAGCTAAGAACTTCCGATGAACATTGCCAATCTTACAGAAAATATTAAACAGGCTGCTAAACATGCCACTACCTCCCATCCGCAGACTGGGTTTAATAGAATTTATTCTACGGATATTGAACGTCTTGTATGTGAAAAAAGAAGAGCTAGAAGGGAATTGCAACAGCACAGATCACCCCAACATAAAATCAGACTTAAAGAATGCACTAAACGACTCCAAGAGTTGCTTGAATTTGAAAAATCTGCATCTCTTAAGAACTAACTGGAAGGCCTCGATGTCACAGCAGCATCTAATTACTCCTTGTGGTGCGCCGCTAGAAAACTTAAAACACCCGTTGAGTTTAAACCACCCCTGCGCACTTCGACCGGAGGTTGGGCTAGAACTAATACTGAAAAAGGTAACATATTAGCTGGTCATTTAAAAAACGTATTTACCCGAAACACATGTACTGGTGCTGTTGATTTGCCGAGCGTAGTTGCTCTACCCCCTCGACCCATAAAGTTTAAGATGCTTGATGTACAAAAACTAATTGCTGAAACCAACCCAAAGAAGGCCCCGGGTATTGATGGAATTAGTAACAAGATGCTGATGAAGTTGCCTCGTGTTGCTATTATTTATTTTTAATGGCATTTTGTGACTTGAGTATTATCCACACAGCTGGAAACTTGCCATGGTCAAAATGATTCCAAAGGCGCTCAAAGATCTTACCAAGGCTGAGTCATATAGGCCAATAAGTTTACTGTCAACAATTTCAAAGCTCTTCGAAAAGCTTCTCATGACAAAATTGTCCCCAATTCTAACTGATAACGGGTGCATACCGGACCATCAATTTGGTTTTAGAAGTCAGCATAGTACCGTTGAAAAAACTCATAGATTGGTTCATTTCATAAGAAGAACATTTGAAGAAAAGAAGTATTGTTCTTCCTCTTTATTGATGTTTCTCAGGCATTTGGTAAAGTGTGGCATGAAGGCCTAATTTTAAAATTGAGGACATATATACCAATTAACATTCCAAATTTTTTGGAAAGTTACATTCTTGCCCGGAAGTTCACTGTTGTGGAAGGAGACTTCATAAATATTCCCGAAACTATCTCATCCGGTGTGCCACAGGGGAGTATACTGGGGCCAGTTTTGTATTTGATTTATACCTGCGATATGCCTTTGAGCAGTAATATTCTCACTTCTACCTTTGCCGAAGCTACAGCCTGCCTTAGTATGCATGAAAACCCTCACGAGGGATCCCGATATCTTCAGGAACATATTAACCTGTTGGAGCTGTGGTTGAACTTATGGAGAATAAAAGTAAATGAACAAAAGTGTGTTCATGTCACATTTACCCTACGAAGAGACACTTGTTCCACCATTCGAATCAACAATCAAGTTGTTCCTCAACATTCACACGTGAAATACCTTGGTATACACCTTGACCGACGGCTTACATGGAAACACCATATTGACTCTAAGCTAACACAAATGAAGCTTAAATTAACCCAGATACATTGGCTGATTGGTAGAAATTCAACCCTCAGTCTGGATTGTAAACTTTTAATATACAAGTCGTTTTTGAAACCCATATGGTGTTACGGAATTCAGCTATGGGGCACTGCTTCAGCTTCCAATGTAGAGCGAATCCAACGAATGCAAAACAAAATTTTAAGGTTAATAACATCGGTTCCATGGTACATGAAAAATTCCATTTTACATCGTGATTTAAATATGCCACTTGTGACCGCTGAAATTGCAAAATATGCAGACAAATATTTAACAAAACTCGAGTCCCATCCTAATCCGCTTGCTCGTAATATCTTGAACTTTACTGGACACATCCGCTTAAAAAAGAGGAATACTGCGGCCTTAATACGCCACACTTCAGATGGAATTTTTTGCTTAACATATTTATGTATTATTAATTACTATCACTAAGTTTATGTCCGACACTGGTTGGGCCTAATTATTGTATTTATACTTAAGATTTGAACACTTATTGTTAGTTCAATTTGAAGATACAATAAATAAATAGTAGTAGAAAAAAATATACTACCATACACTAGTTTGGTTAATGGTCAAGTGAAACGTTTCCACTCTCACAATAGTTTTGAAGAAGTATTGAATAGGGTAATATTCAATCCAATCCACCACTAATAGAACACCCATTGAAGCATTTTTCGGCCGAACAGTTTATACAAACGCAGCACTAGTCGACAAAGATAGACGCAATAACATGAAAAAAATAATCAGAAAACGGGAGAAGGATCTTGCATTCTATTATACAAATAGGGCCGAAGTAAAAACATATTTAGCCAATGACATCATTTACGTCAAGATAAACAAACAAGTAGGCAATAAACTTAAACCCCACAATAAATAGGAAATAGTCCTTCGGGATAACGGAAATACAATTCTCACCCAATCCGAACGGTTGGTACAGAAAAGCCATATTAAGTCATGATAAATGTAAAATTAAAAAAGGTTGAAAATTAATTTAAAACGAAAAACGTAGAAAGGAAAAAATATAAAAAAGAAAAATAATGTAATAGTGTAATTCCACTTATTAATCATACATAATGGTTATTCTTAAATAAAAAGCGGCCCCCTTAATTTTATCCATATTATAAATTCCCAACTCTAACTGATTTAATGAACAAGAACATGCCACCCGGAATTCCTCAGCACAATTGTGAATAACAATTCCCCGGGAGTTTTTTTCCTTATTGCCTGTTCCCCTATTCTAAATAAAATCTCCCCGGGAAAATTCTTCCTTCTCAATTTTCTTTTATTCTTCGAAAATGAGAAACTCTTCCCCGGGAAGAAGGTAGGTATTATGAATGTGAATAAAAGGGAGAATATGATAACAAATTTTCCGCCAAAAAATTGCAAGAGAGTTTAAAAAATGTAAGTATTATAATTTTTACTTATAAAAAATAAATATCCTAAGTTTATTGCTTATTTTAAGGTCAAAAATAACAAATAAAAAACAGTTGGAGATTATGCTCAACAAAATGCAAACCCAACCAGATATTTCTCGAGGAATGTACAAAGGAAGTAGAGACGTTTTAAATCTATTTTGATGCAATTTGGATGCGGAGTTGAACTCAGCAGGACCACCTGCAAAATATGTTTCGGAGTGGAAAAAGGCATGTTTACTAAAATTTTTCCTTAGTGGTATACAAGAATGTTAAAAGTTAAAAATATTTTTCAGGTATGGTCTGATCAAAAAAAGTATGTTCGACAGAAAGCCGTTCAAAACCTTAAATTAAATAAAGGAACTGGTGGAGGCCCGAATATGGATCGGAAGTTTTCTGCAAGTGAAGTGGCCATATACGTTTTGCTTGGCATGAAAGAGTCCACTGAAGGTGTGGCCAACACATTTGGATTAGGTTGCTCTTCTTTTAACACCACCAAACAAGCAGACGAGATCACCGATAATATATTAACGGAGATTTTAATAGACGACAATATCGCTAACTTGAACGATAGTTGCAAAGAAAAAAAAATTCCAAAAACGCTCCAGAGTACATCAGCCAACATTCTTGCAGAGGAAATCTGCATTCAGAGAAATATTTTGGAATGTATGAAAGAACAGTGTCAGGTTACAAAAAAATCTACCGTTCTATAGACCGGCTTTATGATTTAAAGAAAGAGGAGCTAAAATAGCAAAAAAGACACAATATGGTAATGGAAGAGTTAAGGCTTTGGGAAGTGGAAGACAAATTCGAAAAAAAAATCGAAGACTGATAGAATTAGAAAACTTTAAATATAAATATTGATTATTATAGTGCTAATGTAAGAAATTTTATTTTATTCGCTATGTCTCGTAGGCAGTTTATTTAACGACTGATGCTCTTGTATACATAATGTGCTTATGCTAGTTATAAATTAGCGCCGTTGCCGGACATAAAATATTAACAAAGTATAATAACAGCCAGTTTACCGATGTCGAAAGAAAGAGTTCATTCGCAATCTAAGCGAAAGAAAGTTGATTTGGGTTTATGTAACTTATCTCTATGCGAAAATCCACTCGAACGACAACTCGAATGATAACGTAAGTGTTTTCATACAAAATTGGGTTTGTCTATTTCGAAGCTGTTGTCAACATTGCGAACGTAAATTTCATATTCAGTCACTTGCTATTTTGCTTTCGAGTTGTATTTATGTATTAGAAAAAATTTTGGTAAAAACAAAACAAAAATTGTAAACATCAAAATGGACAGCAAGAGGTAAGTAAAATCAATATATGTACATGCAATTAAAAAAAGGAATAAATCTATTAAAATTATTTTGAAAAATCCACAAATCAGCAACTTCAGAAGGTTGTGGAGTTCATGGAGGAGAATCCGGAGTTGACCAGAGGAACACCTGTGTTTGGAGTCAACAAGTTCTCAACGGAGGAGAAAGGGGCAACTATTTCCAAAAACCTCAACTCCAACGGACCTCCTCTCGTACAATTGCTGAGTGGAAAAAGGTAAGTAAACACTCGTAAACGTAAGTAAACACACGTACAATATGTATATGTACATATTTGTATGGTTATTGTAACTGTTACGTTTTATTTACAGACTTGGGCTGATTTAAAGTCCAGAACCAAAAAGAAATTGCTGAAAATAAAAGAAGCCAACAGGAAACAGGTAGCGGCCTTTACCGTTTTAATTATTTGACGGAACTGGAGCAGGTGATTGACCGCACATTGCTCTTGTCGTCGGCCGCAGCTCCTAGTGGTAGGGCATTTGGTAGTAGGGTGAAAACCGCAATTGATGACTGTTTTCAATCGCTTGTGGAGACGCCTCCAAGAAGCACAAAAGTTGTAGCGGTGATCACCCCAAGTAGATCAAGAGAGAAATCTATTGAACTCACATCAGAGCCCACCGAAAAACAACCATCACAGAACCTACAAGGCAGTCCAATGAAAAATGCATTTAAACATCGGGAAAATGATAGCGACGTGCAGCCTGCTTGCTCCTCAGCTAAAAAACGGAAATCAGCAGTCGATGAACAATTGACTCTCATTCCCCGTCAGCTTCGGGTAGCTGAAAAAATGCAGCATCAAGCACAGAACAAACGAATGCCATGACAAGATTGGCTGCTGCTGCTGAATTGCAAGCAGAATCGGGGAAAAGACAAGCTGATGCCGCTGAAACTCAAGCAGCTTGCATGAAGGCATTAGTGACTATGTCTGAACGAATAGAGAGAAAAATTTAAGACTATTTTTAGTATAGGAAATTATGTAATTTATATTTAATTGTCTACGTATATTTAGGATTTTTAACTATTTTTAGAACTGAAGACTGGCCATTGTTATTTATGCATGCTTAGGATTTTTAACGACGTATTTTGTTTTTGAATTAAATACATACATACTTGTTATTTTTGTGTTTAATTTTATTTATTACTTTGTTTTTTTGTTATTATTTTCTTATGTTTTTGATTTTTGAATTATTTTGTTTTGTAGTTATTATTTTTATGAATTATTTTGTTTTTTAATTTTGTTAAATTTTTTAATATGTAAATAAATGCTTTTGAAAGAAAAAATATAATTCTTAAATGTTTTTTTTTTGTGTAATTTACATCCCCACCTAGATATTGCAATAATTTGTGCGATTCCGTATAAACGGATTAATTTCAACGAGCAAATAAAATATTAAACTGAACTCCGAGATTTAAAATCCATATGAGGATTTTACTTTATTGAAATACTCCAAATCATATTTACCAATTATGATAAAGAAATAAATTATTTTCTGTTGTCGTACTTATAATAATAATTAAAAATATAATAATTAAATAAATGAAATGAAAATCAAAAATATAAAAAAATAACTAAAAACAAAATAAATTAAAAAACTAAAATATAAATAAATACTAAAATGAACGAAAAATCTAAAATAATAATTACAGAACAAAATTAATCAAAAATTGGAAATAATAATAATTAGAAAACAAAATAAATAAAAAATTAAAAAATTAGGCAAAAATAATAGTTAAACTACAAATTTATTGCTATATTTCTTCTTATTGCTGCTGCTCCCTCTGCTTCCAATTCTTCAACTTCATCAATTTCTGAGTTTGCGTAGCTATCGATGGTAACTTCCGGTGCTAAGCATTTATAATATATGCACATATTGTGGATTGCACAACATACATTTATTATTTTTGTTGCTTTTTCACGATCATAGTGCAATCCCCGAGATCCGATGATACATCGGAATCTATTTTTTAGCACACCAAAGCAACGCTCAACAACATTACGTGAACTGGTGTGCTTGTTATTGCAATGCCTTTCACAGTCATTGCTGGGATTTCTGAATGGTGTCATCAAATATGGTTTCAACTTGTACCCTGCATCACCTAAAAAAAACGCAAAAATAAATAAATTAACACCTTAAAATTCTAACTAAGTACCAAGAATCCATCTATTTCTGCGCCCACTTTCGAACTCTTCTTTAAGCTTTTGGTCGATATAGCTGTGTTCCCATACGAACGCATCATGGTTGGCACCTGGGTGTCTAGCATCGACGTCCATAATATAGGTTTTGTGATCACAAACCTAGCAAATAATATTTATTACATAAAGTAGCATACATACATATGTATACATATATAGAAACAAAAAACTTACCACCATCGCATTTATACTGTAGTAACCTTTCCTGTTATAGTATAAATGCTTCACACTGTTAGCTGGAGATGACGTGAGTTCCATCGATGCAGCCAATAATTCCAGAAAACCCCCTTGAATCAAAAAAAGCCTCTTTTATTGCATCTTCTGAGTGAAACGTTTTTATCCAATCTTTTAGGTTTAAGTATTCTGCAATAATTTTGCAAACAGTGGCTTTGAACATGGAGGAGAAGATTTCATTTCCAATGGTCTGTTGGTAACTCCCAGTTGCTAAAAACTGCAGAAATGTTGCAAGCTTAATATCCGGGCGTATGTAAGTACTTCTATAAGAAGGTGCACACTTAGATTCTAATTTTTTTTATATTTTGTCACGCGAAAGTTTGCAACAAATCTGATACAAGGAACAAATTGATAAATTTTTTTATAAATGTACTTTTATACATAAATGTTCATTCACACTTACTGATTCGCTGGCATCTCCAAAACATTGAAATTATCTCGCAGTTCCCTACGGTTCAAATTGACGATATTCATTCCTGTCTTCGTCGTCACAGAATTCCAAAAAAAAAATTAGAGCTATCGACACATCCATTATTTAATTTTTATACATTTATTTTTACCACAGAATACAATTTTTACAAATTTTTAATTTTTTTTGTTTTTTATTTACTAATTTTGTTTGTATTGACAGCTAGTCAACATTAGGTAGGGTTGCATTTATCTTCAAACAATTAAGTAGTATTTTTTGTACTTTTTGAAAAAATCGCTGCAAAATATCTAAATTTATGATTTGACACTACTTTTATATAATAATACGTAAGAGCCTACAATTAGCATACGTAAGTCCATGCGAACGAAAGACAGTGAAATAGGTAAACCCAAATTGATTCGAAAGTGAGTGACTTGTTTTCTTTCGCATGCATTTTCTTTCGACATCGGTAAACTGGCTGTAAATCTTAATTATGCTAATCTAGCGTTTTATTAACACCACTTTGTTCCTAAGTTCGGCTATCCTGACTACAAATCGTCCCGATTTCGTCCAAAACTGGCTTATATTCCGTTCCTTTGAACCATTTCTTCAAATTCGCTGCTTCCCATATCCCTTTATAAGGTATGTGCGTTAACTGAAATCCTTCCACATCTTTGACCACATATCTATCGTTCCCCAACACTTTGGTGACTCTGTACGGGCCCTTATAATTTGGTGCTATCTTTCTACAGCCCCTGGGGTACTAATGTAATTCCTAACCACAACATAATCGCCTATTTTATAACCATGCTGAACCCTGTTTTTATTCTTCAACATCTTGTTATATATTTCATTCTCGACAATCTTCCTCGCAGCCTCATTTCTAGCTTCCAATAAGTTCCACTCGATTCCACTGTCAATTTCTTCCAATTTTTCCCTAAGGAACTCAACAACCGTAACCCGTTGGGGAATTCCAAACAAAAGTTCACTTGGTGTCATTCCAGTACTTTTATGTTTCATATTATTTATTGCAAATTCTTTACCAGCTGCCGTCAATTTGGCTATCATTGGTCCCAAACTTCGGTTCACTCGCTCTATCTGACCATTTGCCTGGGGTGACCCCGTAATTTTTACATGCCGTACATTATTAGATTTAAGAAAATCATAAAAATTTGCCGAAGTAAATGCGCTACCGCGATCAGAAACTAATATTTTCGGACCACTGTAAGACTCACACTCATAACTTTATCACACCCCATATGTCCCATTTCGTCATGATACTTATGAATTATACTGGTTACCATAGACCCCGGTACATAGAAAAGAAGATTATCTTCCTTCTTTCTATAAACCAGTCCATTTCTCATTTCGCACCATTTACTCTCAGTATATTCCAGTTCATTGCGGATTCTATTTATTTCGTTATCTTTATGTTGGTAAATTGATAGGTTTTGTTCAAAAGTATTTTCCTCAAGAACTAAAATATTTGAAAGTCTGCTTAGCGCATCCACATGTCGCATTTTCGATCCTGCTCTGTGCTCCAAGGTATAATCGTAATTTTGGAGTTCTAGAGCCCATCTAGTTCTAGGATTGATTTCTTTCTTGGTTAATGTTAATGTCAACGAGTTACAATCGGTTACTATTTTAAATCTTATTCCACCTAAGTAAATTCTGAATCTTTTAAGAGCGTACACAACTGCGAGAGTTTCTAATTCGAAACTATGGTATTTCGATTCACATTCTGTTGGCCGCTTCGAAAAATAAAAAATGGGGTGGAAAATGGAATCTTTCTTTTGTTGTAGTAATATCTCTCCAGAGCCTAATGAACTTGCGTCACAATGGAGCTCAGTCTCATCTATGGGGTCATAAATACCTAATATGGGCGCTTGAATCAATTTACTTTTTCAATTTTTCAAAACATTACATCTCTTCATCGCCGAATTTGAATTTAGAATTTTTTCTTATAAGGGCTTGTAATTGCTGAGCTTAAATAGAAAAATTTTCTATAAATCGTCTAAAGTACGAGCATAAACCAAGAAAACTGTGTACGGCCTTTGTATTTTTGTGGAATATGGAAATTCTCTATTGATCTTATATTTTTTTCATCCGGTCGAATACCCTCCTTAGAAATGATATAACCCAAATATTTTATTTCTGACTTCATGAAGTTGCATTTATCACGTCTCAGTTCCAAACAATTTCTCACCAATTTCTTAAAAACCTGCGCAAGAATTTCTAAATGCTCTTCCATTGTTTCAGTTGCTATTATTATATCGTCTAAATAAATCGCTAATTTCCCCGCTTTAATTTCATCATTAAATATATTGCTAACAAATCGTTGAAAAGTGGGTGGTGCGTTTTTCAGCCCAAACGGCATTTTCAAGTACTCATATTGCCCCATTGGTGTTATAAAAGAGGTGTATTTTACAGACTCATCGCTCATTTTTACATGATGAGACGCGTTTTTCAAATCGAGCAAAGAAAAATAACGTTTATTCACCAGTCTGGCCAATAAATCGTCAATGAGTGCTAATGGAAAATTATACTTACACGTATTTTTGTTCAATTCACGGTAATCAACGCACAACCGAATCTCACCATTTTTTTCGAACGAAAACTATTGGAGAAGTGTATTCTGACATACCTGGTGTAATAATTCCTTTTTCCAATAATTCATCTAAATTTTTTTGAACATTCTGCTTTTCGTTATATGAAAGTCTGCGTGGGGAGCAGCTGAACGGTGTTTCATTCTTCAAATTAATTTTCAGTTTCCATTAGATTTCGGGTTTATCGGGACGTTTGCAGTTTGAATAACAATCTTTAAATAATTTCTGAAATTCTCTATACATCTTCGTTATTAACAATCAAGTCTTCATTTTCTATTTCTATATTCATTATATTCGTACATTCATCTTCGTATTCTGTTCTTAATTTAACTCGATCTAATTTCAAGAAATTCTGTCCTAAAAGCATTGGGTAACACATTGTTTCGTTTGACACTACAATCAAATTAAATTTAATTCTCTGTCCTTCAAAATAAATTATCGTTTCAACATTCCTTTTACAATAAGAGGAGTTTTATTTATACCAAAATAATTGGAATTAATTTCATTTCTTTTTATCAATATGCTCGGCACGAACTGTTCCTTCACAAAATATTGTAATTTATCGCTATGGCAACACTGTAACCAGTAATAAACTAGATTACAAGTTACTAGTTTTTTATACATAGTAGTGTCACTATTTGAATATACACATTTTTTTTGCTTTCTGCTTCCATTTTGTAATTGATAAGATCACACCACTTTTTTTATACTCATTAAATGAATTAAATTATTTTGAAGTATCGACGTGTGTTTTATTCAAAATTCTAGTTAATCTACAATAATTGGCGACGAGAGTAAAATAGTTACTAAATCAAAATGGAGCCCACACAATTTCAAGCCTTTATGGAAGTTCAGCAGAAAATTCTGGAAACAATCAGCAACAGCGCAAAAGCCAGCACTTCAAAATCGACAAACGTTAGTACTAGCACATTATTGGTGCCAAATTTCGAGGTGCTAGATACCACAAAGGAATCGTTTCGCAATTATAAATTGAGGTTCGAAAATTATACACAAATGAAAGGAATAGACGCAAACAAAAAGTACTGTGCAAGTTTGCTTTTAAATTCAATTGGGCCAGCTAATTTTGGTACTGTTACAGCGCTTGCAGCACCTAAGAACCCTAACGAACTCACCTACGAAGACCTGATAAAACTTCTGCAACAACATTTATCTCCCCAACAGAACGCACTGGTTGCCCAACATCACTTCTTGCCAAAATACCAGGAAAACTCATCTATTGCAGAATACGTGGCAAGTTTAAGAAAAGATATTGGTGACTGTGAATTTTATTGCGAATGCAAGAAATCGGTGGCAGATATTTTCCTGCGCCCACAGTTTATTCGGGGAATAAGAGATAATGGTATACGTGAGCAGTTATTGCAGAACAAAATGTGCGACTTTTCCGAAATTATAGCGAAGGCCTTAGCTCTAGAGGCCGCAGGAAATGACTCAAAACAACTTGAACATATTGTTATAAATGAGACTTCACTGTATTCTTTAATATGTACATAAGCTTAGCATTGTGAAATTATTACTTGAATTGTCATTGTTGTATTTGCATTTGAATTGTCATTATCTCTATTGTGCTTTGAAATAAACAGTCTCTAGAAATACTTGAAACTTAACAGATTGGCGACGAGCGCAAAATTTCAATAAACGTGTGTGTAAGAAATGGGTAATGAAAATGAGGTATTAAAAGAGATGTTGATCCAACAACAAGCTTGGACGACGAAGATGCTTACGGAACAGAAGAAATGGATGGAGGCTGTTTTAGGTGCTTCGCAAGCTGGACCTTCAAATGCACAAAGTGTTAGTGTGCCAACTTTTCATTCCTTTAATAAAGAGATTCAACCATGGGATTCATATGTAGAACAGCTGGAACAACATTTTGCAGCTTATTCCGTACAAAGTGCAGAGAAGAAAAAATCATTTTTTTTAGCGTGGAGTGGGGAAGCAATATTTGAGCTGTTGAAAAATTTATTTGGTGGACAAAATTTGCAAAATAAAACTTATGATGAGTTAAAAGAAAAGTTAACGGAACATTTTTTGTCAAAAGTGCATACTGTTGCTGCACGATACGAATTCCATAAGTTAATCATGAAACCAAATCAAACATATAGAGAGTGGGTAGCTGAACTGCGGGGAATTGCGCGAAACTGTAATTTCATTTGTAGTTTAAGCAGCTGCGCTAAAGAGTATACCGATGAGATGATACGTGATATGATAATTCTGCATACTCCACACGATTCCGTACGCATCTCGGCTATGCAAAAACTGCAGCCGACGCTAGCAGAAGTTCTACTGATTGCAGAATCATACGAAGCGACAACGAAAAGCGTACAATTGATAAAAGAAAATAAAGAAGAGAGTGTAGAGGGTTTTTCAGATTTAAATTTTTTACATAAACAAGGAATACCAAAGAATAATAAAAGAAAAGAACATAAGTCATGTACTGGTTGCGGGGTATATCATGAAAGGGAGAACTGCCGATTTCGTTTTGTTGTTTGTCATCAGTGTAATAGAAAAGGGCACATAGCTGCTGTATGTTTGTCCATTGAGAATAAAAAGAAAATGAAAAACAATGCAAACAATAATATTGAAACTGAAGAAGCAACCGATCAGATCTTAAGTATAACGGACTTAATAAAAAATGAAAATAATAAAATGTTTATTGATGTTCAAATATCGAACAAAATTATTAAATTTCAATTAGATTCTGGTGCTTCAACGTCAGTAATTACCAAGAAAACGTATGAAATGTTGGAAAAACCAAAATTAGAAAATTACAAAAAATCGCTGTTTGCGTACGGTCATACTCGTTTAAACATTCTTGGTCAAATAATAACAAAAATTAAATGTGGTGAAAAGGAGAAACTAGTACCATTAGTTGTTACCGATGTCGAAGTTGGTGAAAATTTGTTTGGAGCAGACCTTTTTGAAAAATTTGGTTTTACAATTGTTCAAATCGCAAACTTAGAGATGGATTATGCTGATGAAAAATGTAATCAGCTCTGTGAAAAATATAAACATGTATTTGAAGAGGGCATTGGCACTATAAAATCGTTTAAAGCACGTATAGTTTTAAAAGACAACGCTGTACCAAAA
Source organism: Germaria angustata (assembly GCA_963681545.1). Taxonomy (NCBI): domain Eukaryota; kingdom Metazoa; phylum Arthropoda; class Insecta; order Diptera; family Tachinidae; genus Germaria; species Germaria angustata. The sequence continues at coordinate 73,865,816 of OY812999.1, read as the reverse complement.
TTTTATAAAAGCAGATCAGTCCCTTTCGCTCAACTGCAAGCATTTCAAAAGGAAGCTGAACGCATGGTTACAGCTGGTATTTGGAAACCAATCCAGTTTAGCGATTGGGCTTCACCAATAGTGCTTATTACAAAACCAGACGGTTCCCTTCGAATCTGTGGTGATTTTAAGGTGGCGGTAAATAATCAAATTGATATAGAACAATATCCACTGCCAACTCGTGAATCTTTGTTTCACAAAATTCGTTATGGCAAAATATTTTCTAAAATAGATTTAAGAGAAGCATATCTTCAAATGGAGGTTGACGAGTCATCCAAAAGCATGTTAGTTGTGAATACACCAGCTGGGTTGTTTCAATATCAGCGCATGCCCTATGGTATAGCAAGTGCGCCCGCTATATTTCAGAAATACCTAGAGCAATTGTTACAGGGAATTGAAGGATGCGGAAATTACTTGGATGATATAATCATATCTGCTCCTAACATAGAAGAACACATGAGGCGGTTAGAAGAAGTTCTTGCCATTTTATCTGAACATGGTATTAAATGTAAAAAGTCTAAATGCGAGTTTTTAAAAACCAAAATAGAATATCTTGGACGACAAGTTAGTGCACAAGGGATCCTGCCAGATGAAAGAGGGGTTCGTGCAGTAAAGGAGCTTCGATCTCCTCGTAATATCAAAGAAGTGGAAGCTTTTATTGGTAAGATTAATTACTACAACAACTTTATACCAAATTTCTCGCAAATTTCAGCGCCCATAAATCAACTTCGTAAAAAGAATGCCAAATTTATCTGGAAAAAAGAACAACAGGCAGCCTTTGAGACACTAAAGAAGCATATCGTACATGCCGCAGAGTTGGCCCATTTTCAAGAACATTTACCTATTATCCTAGCAACTGATGCCTCTTCCCATGGGCTAGGAGCCGTTATTTCTCATTTGCTTCCCGATGGGACAGAGCAGCCGATAGCTTTTGCCTCGAAAACTTTTGACATACACCAGCAGAAATACAGCCAAATTGAAAAAGAAGCATTAGCCATTATTTTTGGAGTGCAACGTTTTCATATTTATTTGTATGGACGAAAGTTTATACTGCTAACGGATCATAAGCCTTTGGTAACGATCTTTGGCCCTAATAAACAATTGCCTACAATGACAGCACATAGAATTCAACGTTGGGCCATCATTTTAATGGCATACCAGTTCGAAATTAAGTACAGAAGCAGCGCAGAAAATGCTAATGCGGATGCATTATCGCGTCTACCGATTGGACCTGACCCTGAGTTCGATAACAACGAGTATTGCAATTCGATAATAGAAGTCAAAACACCAATAAATATCGATATTCTCAAAGAACATACTGTTAAAGATCCCATACTAAGCAAAGTAAAACTATACGTGGAAAAAGGATGGCCTACGTTCATCGGGACTGAAGAAAAATTTTTAATCCCCTATTTTAACAAAAAATTCAGTCTAATAGTCAAAAATGACGTCATTTTTTGGGAGTCATCAAATTGTTCTCGCGTTGTAGTACCAACAATAATTCAAAAAGAAGTATTAAAATTATTGCACGAGGGTCATTGGGGAATCATAAAAATGAAAAGATTGGCTAGACAACATTGTTGGTGGGTAGGCATGGATAAAGAGATAGAAAGAATGGCATCAGCATGTGACATTTGTAGTTTACATAGTGCAAGTCCAACGCAAGAGTACAGCAACTGGCCCCTCGCGATACGTCCATGGCAAAGAGTTCATATTGATTTTGCTGGTCCCATCTTCGGTAGCATGTGGCTAATTTGTGTTGATGCATTCTCGCAGTTTCCTTTTATTTGTCAGATGTCATCGACAACGTCTTCAGCTACTATATCGTTGTTATCCACAATTTTTTCTATTGAAGGTTTGCCAGAAACTTTAGTAAGTGATAACGGACCTCAACTTACATCTGAACATTTTAAACAATTTTGCTCATCTAACGGTATACAACATTTAACAACAGCTCCTTTTCACCCCGCCTCCAATGGTTTAGCTGAACGTTTTGTACGTGCATTTAAAACATCAGTAGCCAAAAATATTGAAGATGGATTAGCTGTTAAAGAGGCTGTGTTGAAATATCTATCAACTTATCGCAATATACCAAATTCGGAAGGAAAAACCCCATCGGAATTACTACACGGCCGTAAAACACGAACACTGTTAACTCAAATGCAGAGAAAACCTCCAAAACAAGAGCTTGACACTGAAGAAAAGAGTACCAAATACAAAGTTAATGATCCTGTTTTTGTTCGAAATTTTTCGAGAGGAGAAAAGTGGATTAAAGGAAGAATTGAAAAGGTCATCGGAAAAATGATGTATATAGTAAAAACAGATTTTCATAGTTATAAAAGACATCAAAACCAACTAAAATCTAGAATTATTGCAATGAGTCCTTTTTTACATCCAGTAAAAGGTTGTATAGATGACAGAACCAGCATCCAAGAGAGGGCAGATCAACAGAAGTCACCTGATAGAAGCTCTACTCCACCGCTAGCGATAGAACCAGAATTAAGAAGAAGTCAGAGAACTCGCACTGCTGTGGCTCGTTTCAACCCGGAGGATTTTCGGAAAAAGAAGGAGGGATAGTGTTATAAATGAGACTTCACTGTATTCTTTAATATGTACATAAGCTTAGCATTGTGAAATTATTACTTGAATTGTCATTGTTGTATTTGCATTTGAATTGTCATTATCTCTATTGTGCTTTGAAATAAACAGTCTCTAGAAATACTTGAAACTTAACACATATTAACTCTAGTCAAGCGATAGCAGAAATTAAAAAAATTTCCGGAATAAAGAAATACCAACAAAATCGAAAACCGAACAAATTCAAATCAAAAAAAGATAAGGGTAACGTAGATCTCAAATCACTGGGTATTGATGGGTTATGTCTAAGATGTGGTAAAAGCAACCACTACGTCAAGGATTGTTTTAGCAAGAAGCATAACCTTAAATGTGGTGAGTGTGGGAAAATAGGTTATGTGGCAAAAGTGTGCATAAAAACCCGTATGAAAAAAGGTAACACAAATCAAGAATCTACAAACAAAATCGAAGAATTGCATAGCTATGGGGTTTTAAATGTGATTGATATACATCATAACAGTTGTGCAGATACCGATAAAATTTTTACGACAGTGAGTGTGGATGGAAACCCGGTCAAATTTGAAATTGACACGGGCTCAAAATATACGTTCCTACCTAGACACCAATTTAACCAACTTAACCTAAAAAATCCTCTTCGTTCAACTACCAAGACTTTTAAGACATACACTTCTGACGCTTTTACAACTGATGGGAAAGTTCAAGTCAAAATTAGCCACAATGGTTTTTCAACAACTGATGAAATGTATATTGTCCTAGAAGACTTTACGGAAATTTTGGGTCGTGACTGGTGTCGTAGATTGAAAATAAAAATCAAGTTAGATGGTGTCAACTCAATTCAACAAGTAAGTGCTAAAGACATAAACTCAATTAGTGGGGAATTCGAAGAAATTTTTCAACAAACAATTGGCTGTGTTAAAGAATATGCAGTATTTCTTAAACTACGTAAGGGGGTAAAGCCAATTTTTAACAAAGAACGCGAAATACCGTACGCATTAATCGAAACCGTCGATCAGGAACTAGTCCAATTGGAAAAAGATGGAATAATAACAAAAACTGAATCGAGTGATTGGGGGTCTCCGTTAGTCGTCATACCAAAAGCTGACGGAGGGGTAAGGCTATGTGTCGATTACAAGGTCGGGGTAAACGAGCGACTGGTGGATGCTCATAGCCCGATTCGGAAAATTCAAGACATTTTTAATTGTTTACGTAACTCTAGGTATTTTTGCAAGCTTGATCTTTACAGAGCTTATCTACACATACCAGTAGATGAAGATTCAAGTAAAATACAAACCATATCGACGCACCGTGGCACGTATAGAGTTAACCGGCTCTCATTTGGCATCAAAACAGCCCCATCCGAATTTAATCGAATAATAAATCAAATTTTGCAAGATGTTCCGAAAACGGAAGCATATTTCGATGATATAATAGTTCACGGTGAAACAATCTCTGAGTGTAGAGAGAATTTAATAAAATGTTTGAAGCAACTGCATCGATATGATTTACATTTAAATAAAGAAAAATGTAAATTTTTCCAGGAAGAAATTGAGTTTCTGGGCCACACGATTAAGAGTAATATTATTTCAAAATCAAAAAGCAAAATAGCAGCAATTATAGATCTTCCCAGACCGGAATCGGTAGAAGACGTGAGACGATTCTTGGGAATGATCAAATACTATGCTCGATTTATTCCTAATTGTTCAACAATCACAGCCCCATTACGGAATTTAACTAAGAAAAAAGTAAAATTCAACTGGAATACTCATTGTGAAAAGGCTTTTAAAAATATTAAAGAAGAAGTAGTCAGTGATCGCGTACTTGTACCCTTCGACCCCAAATATCCATTAGTATTGGCATGTGATGCTAGTCCAAGTGGCATTGCGGGAGTGCTGTCCCACGTTATAGATGGGCAAGAGCGACCAATTTCATTTGCCTCAAGATCATTTACAGACGCTGAAAGAAACTATTCGCAAATCGACCGAGAAGCGTTGGCTATAGTTTTTGCCGTAGATCATTTGTACCAATATCTATTTGGGAAACAATTTACGCTCATAACGGATAATCAACCACTGGTTCGCATTTTTCATCAGAATGCAAAGTTACCACAGATGACTTTTGCACGATTACAGCGGTATGCAGCTTTCCTTTCGGGATGTGATTATAAAGTTATTTACAAGAAAGGCATAGAAAATGTTAATGCTGATTGTTTGTCAAGAGCCCCAATAAAATCTGCAAGTTTGACAGATTTTGCGATTAACGACGAAGTTAGCAACATCTGTGAATTATCAATTCAGCACATTTCAACCATAAACTACCTAGACCGACAACTTTGAAAACGTGCATAAAGTTTGTGTAAAAAAAATAGCAAAGCTATTTGTTTTTATATAGATATCTCTTCACACAAACTTTATGCACGTTATACAAAATATGCAAAATATTATTCGGACCCTTTTTATACGTCAAAGTTGGGTATTCTGTGTATATTCTGTGATTTCAACATTAAATTTAAATTTTAAAACTCTTCAAGTAGAAACGGCCAGAGACACACATCTGTCAACAGTTTTACAAAATCTCAAAAACAACCGAGTTGAAGATACGATGTTTCTCATAAATAATGGCATCGTCTTTAGAGGGCAACGCGTAGTGATACCGTCAAGCTTACAACAAGCAGTTTTAGCAGAACTTCACCAGACTCATATTGGGATATCAAAGATGAAGCAGTTAGGTCGTAAATACGTTTACTGGAAATCTATTGACACGGATATCGAATATGACGTGAAACAATGTTTATCCTGCGCTTCCGTAAAATCAAGTCCACCACAAGCCAAACTACATACGTGGGAAGAACCCGACCAAAACTGGCAAAGGATTCACACTGATTATGCGGGTATTTTTCAAGGTCACTATTATTTAGTAGTAATTGATGCAAAATCGAAGTGGGCGGAAATTGGCATCACACCGTATGCTCCTTCTTCCAGTTCAACAATTGAAATGTTACTGGATTTATTTGCTCGCCATGGCTATCCGCAAGTCATTGTATCAGATAATGCCTCTATATTTACCAGCAGTGAATTTGCGTCATTTTGTGCACAACGAGGCATTTACCAGAAGTTTATTGCGCCGGGACATCCAGCCACTAACGGCTTAGCTGAACGTAATGTCCAAACGTTAAAACGTCGTCTCGAATCAATGCTAAACGATAATCGTTCCGTACGTGAGAAAATAAGAGATATAGTTTTTCGATATCGAGCTACTCCACTTATAAATGGGAAAACGCCATCAGAGCAGTACCTTAACCGTCAGATTCGCATTCAACTTGATGCGCTCAAGCCTCCCCCACCTCAACACAAAATACTAATAGACTTGTGCAAGGCCCGTCAGTTACGAGAGGGCGATCGAGTTCAAGCTCGATATTATTCAAATAATAAACAGTTGTGGAAGTTAAGTACAATCATCAAGAAATTGGGTCATCTGCATTACCTGGTCAAATTAGATGAAGGCTATGTTTTAAAACGCCATGTAAATCAACTTCACGCAACTATGGTGAAGCATCAAAAAAACGCAGAATTTCAACAACCAGTACAGTCAAACATCGAACCGATAATTGCTGGTTTGTATTTGCAAGATCGTCTCGAAATACAACCCAATGCTCACGATGTTGAAGATGCGATTCCCCCACACAATACAACCGTAGCAGATCAGCAATCTGAGCACCCAGAACAGCAATTTAATCGAAGAGCCGCTCGTCCACGTCGGCGTCCAGCATACTTGGATGATTATGTGTCTGAAGCATGAACTCTGTCATTAAGCAGGGGAGAACTATTGTAACTTATCGCTATGGCAACACTGTAACCAGTAATAAACTAGATTACAAGTTACTAGTTATTTATACATGGTAGTGTCACTATTTGAATATACACATTTTTTTTTGCTTTCTGCTTCCATTTTGTAATTGAAAAGATCACACCACTTTTTTTTATACTCATTAAATAAATTAATATGAATTAAATTATTTTGAAGTATCGACGTGTGTTTTATTCAAAATTCGAGTTAATCTACAATACAAAACTAAGAGGACTACATTATTGAGTCTCACGTATTCGGTATCGTCCTTGCCGTCATTAATGTGATGCACAGACTGCTTCCCAAAGTTTTTATTGCCTGCGGGTACGCCTTTTCTATTAAGGCAGGCTGCAGCTCCTACTTCTCTTTTGGGCTTGCAACATTCGTTTGCCATGTGGCCGACAGAATTGCAGTTGTAGCAACGAAGCTGTTTAACCTGTGTGACGTCATTCGATATGTTTGTTCGAACATTGCCCACATGATCACTCTTGTTGATGGTTTTTCTAAACGCACTTTGTGGAATGCTTCCAGCAACTGTTCCTTATTTCTGAAGCCCTGCAGTTTTGCTTGAGGCTGAACAGTGTAATTTGAAATACCTTCGATCAAGTATTCAACCATTTCATCGTCTGGTATATTAACTTTATTTGCCAAGATACTTTTATCATTGTAGTATTCTTGAAAAGCCTCATTATATAGCCATTTACGCTGCTCGAATTGTCTTTTCAACGACAGGCGGCTTGAGCGATCTCCAAAAATTTGCTTGATTTCATTTAACAACTCGTCAACCGCAACTGTCATTAAATTTGTTTTTGAATAAAACTAATTAAGGGCTTTTCCTTTTAATTTATTAGAAATTAACGCGCGCATATTATTTTCGTCTAGATAAAAACCAATTCTAACATTTTTTAACTGCATTTCCCAGTGTTCAAAGCAACCACTTTGACCAGAAAACAAAATTCCGTTTTCTTTCTTTTCAAGTTCTATCTCTTTTTCAAATAATTCAATTTTTTCATGAGTTTTACTTTGTTTTCCAATTCTATTATAATCCACTCGTTACTTTTCATTTGTTCGCACTTTGAGAATTCATTTGTTTTTGTTTTAAAACTGTCTTTTTCTTCGCTTTTTGACTCTTCATTTATTTCTATTTTATTTATTTTGTCATTACCATTGTTTTTACTGTTGTACATTCAATTTTTTTCTGGGCAATTGTTGAACATCTCTTTATTTTGTACACTCGTTATGGTTCTCAGTTTTTTTTTTTGCTTCTTTCGTTTAAAATACCGTATTGTTCGTTTTCGTTGCCTTGTTTGTTCTCTAAAGAATAGCTGGCTTCATTTAAATTTTGCTTACAACCGCTTTCGTCATCCGCCACACATTTGCCACCATCATGACCATCTCCCTTATTATTTTCTTTAAAACCGGCACGCATCTCCTCTTCATCATTAACATGATCATCCTCGTATACCGCCTCGTCCTGCTCATCAATGTCCACCGTAGGCAACATTCCACGTAACTCCATTGGTACATTTAGCAAACGCAAAACTAATTCACTTTTGTTGCCATCGCTTCTGATCCCAATGGATCGCAACCAATCTTTCAACTGATTCACATCAGATCCAGTATCTAATTTAAATCTCACTACATTTTCTCCAATTCGATATTCTTTTGTCCATTTCGTCCTGTTTGACTCTACCGACTCTATTCTAAAATAAGGTTCAATACTTGGCATTACCACTTTTCCTTTCGTACAATAAAAAAACCTACCTTGAACGTCACCGCAACCAATACTACCAATTCCTCGTTTGTGGTTGCAATTGTTGTTGTCATCCCTCTTTTGAATGGCCTGTTAAGTTTTTCCTTTCTGGCGACACATTCTAGCATAATGTCCAACCTTCGAACAAATACGACAAGCAGTATCCTTCGCCTTGCATTCAGCTGCATGCTTCGGAGACCACATATTTCCACAATTGAAACAAAATCCTTTAATTGAGTCAGTTACTGTTGCTTGATTGCTCTCCTTTCTTTTTACACTAGCTATTAAAGGCATAATTGACTCCAAAATACTTTTATTTAAGCTTGCTGCTTCATAAATCTTGCAGGTCTCAAGCACTTTTTCCAGGGTTGTTTGTCATGTACACCGATGATTATACGGTCTCGCAGCATTCGCTCCTCGTATGAGGCTCCACAGTTGCATTTAAATTCCGTAGTTCAGTCTCAAACTCGTTTATTGCTTGTTTTTCTTTTTGCGCAATCATGTTGAATTTAACAGACTCCATCGCTGTATTCTTTTTTGGTAAACAATACTCGTCAATACGTCGTCTAACCCTTGTGTCACTTCATCTTCTCCAATGCGGACTTCACCCAGCATTGAATTTTGGGTACCATCGTTTGGAAATAGTGTAGCCATATGAATGTGGCAATTTTATTTTTCTCCGGCTTGTCCATCTTACCGGTAGCAATCATCCATACTACAAAGTTTTGTTTCCATCTTGGCCATTCAGCAACCATATTGGCAGAATCTAATGACCGTGGTGTACGACTTTGGTTCTCATTTGCCATCTTAAAATTTTTTTAAGTTAATATTTTGCACCACTTCTGACACCATGTCACAATTTTAGTGTTTATTAAGAATAATGATTTTATATAAGTTGGTATTTAACTAATTAGTTGAAACACGTTGCGTTGTTCTACCAAACTGGAAATCAATTATATTGGCTGTGTTTGGGCCTACCTATCTATGACATTCATTTGACACCCCCACACTTGTATTTTACTAGCCTTGGTTACATACCTGTTTGTTGCCTTTAATTGCATACCTGTTACAATATCTTCCCCTTTTCGACGTCCGCTCCGTTTTTTAATAGATACAGGTGAATCGGCATCTTTCTTTAACCCAGAATACACCCAACAATTAGAAATAGAGAAATGTACACCAATAACAATAACCACAGTCCTTAATAAGCACCAGTTGAATACGAAAGTAAATATACCATCTTTCATCGAATTTCAAGAAAAGGAAACCTTAGAGTTCTTCATATTTAGGTTTCACAACTACTTTGATGGATTTATTGGACTTGACATACTTACTAAATTGGGCGCGAAAATTGACTTAGAGAATAAACACCTAATAACCAGAAATTCCATAATACCATTGCTTTTCAAACCAAACTTAACATCAGGCAAATTCCTAATAGCTCCAAGAACAAAAACTAAAATAAAAGTACCTGTAGATATCGAAAATGGTGACTTTTTAATCCCCAATATTCTAATTCAACCAGAAGTAACTATTTCAAGTGGCATATACAGAGCGGAAAATTGGTACAGTTTAGTAGAGGTTACCAATAAATCAAACTTAAACAAAACCATATTAATCGACAGCCCCTTAAAAACAGACCCTCTCATAAATTGTGATTGCATAGAGGTTAACAACATTGACTTCGAACAATCTTATGACCATAGTCCCAAACTAATAGAAAACCTTAGAACCGATCATTTGAAACTTGAAGAACGAAAAGCCATTACAAAAATATGTAAAGAATTTGAAGAAACTTTTCTGCAAGAAAATCAGTCCCTTGCCTTTACGAACAAAATTAAACACAACATAATTACTAAAGATGATATACCCATTTACACCAAGTCTATAGATATCCACATACACACAAAGCTGAAGTAAAAAGACAAATTATGTTAAACCAAGGCATAATACGTGAAAGTTACTCACCTTGGAGTGCACCGGTATGGATAGTCCCTAAAAAAATAGATGCTAGTGGGAAACGCAAATGGCGTTTAGTAATAGATTACAGAAAACTTAATGAAAAAACAATCTCTGACAGATATCCAATACCAAACATTAATGAAATATTTGACAAATTGGGCAAATGTATGTACTTTAGTACATTAAATCTGGCAAGCGGTTTTCACCAGATCGAAATGAACGCAAAAGATATCCCAAAAACGGCCTTCACAGAAGAAGGGGGACACTATGAATTTTATAGTGTACCCACAGCGCCATACAACATGACAGTGTATATTCACCACCTTCAACTGTGTAGAGTGACTACCTATCGATATACGATCGGGTTACACTTTGAAGTGTGCCAAAGACCATTGTCCGCTTTCATGTTGTACGACACTTATAACCCAAATACTTATATATGCATTGTAAATCATTTCTTATAACCTTATATTTATTTATAGTAACCTAATATCTATTTGTAATACACTTTCTTTAAAGCATATGTTGTAAACAAACACGTGTTAGTCATTCTAGATGACTAGAATGATTTTCACAAGTAGTATATAAGAATGCAAAATTTGTAAATAAAATCAGACTTGAATTGAACAAGACACAACACGGCTGTTTAGCTTAGTTTTATTCTATTCGTAGTCTCAAACCATTACATGGCGATCCTGCCAAAACACTAGATCCTGCCTACTGTGATTTAGATACAATAGCTTAACTGCTCTAATCTAGTTACATAGGTATAAAATTGATAGAACCAGTATACACAGCTTATGCTTAACTGGGGATATCAGGATCAATCTAACATACAGATACACAAACAAAACATTGCCTTACCCTATGAGTAAGTCCTGGGAGGACATACTGGAAGAGCTAAAGGAAGCTGAAACACGCTGGGCTCGGTTACTGGAGGAAGGACGCCTTCAATATTGGAAGCTGGTCCCAAGCCGTTGAAAATAAAGAAGAGAAAGAAGCTAGAACCAGAACCGCAAATACCGATCTTCCCACTGCCATACATACATAAGATGCGTTTAGGAACATTAAGCAGAAAGAAGAAAGAACTTACTGCTTGACATCTTCCAATACGATGAAGACAACCGAGAAAAATTGAGTGAACAGATAAAACACATTAAAATTTAAATCAAAGATATAAAAAAAAGAAGAAGAAAAACCACAAAAACAATATATAGACACAAAACATTAGAAAATTCATATTTCTATTATTAATTTTAACTATTATTATATATTTTCTAATCCTTTGGTTAAAGATATGCATAATAAGAAGAAGGAATAGAAAAAAAATTTTTTTCCACTAATTTTTATTTATTGTATCTTCAGAACTGAACTAACAATAAGTGCTCAAATCTTAAATATAGATATAATAATTAGGCCCAACCCGTGTCGGACTTAAACTTAGTGATAGTAATTAATAATACATAAATGTGTTAAGCACAAAAATATTCAAAAAATTCCATCTGAAGTGTGGCGTATTAAGGCCGTAGTATCTGTCTTTTTTAAGCGGATGTGTCCAAGAAAGTTCAAGATGTTACGAGCAAGGGGATTAGGATGGAACTCGAGTTTTGTTAAATATTTGCCTGCATATTTTGCAATTTCAGCGGTCACAAGTGGCATATTTAAATCACGATGTAAAATGGAATTTTTAATGTACCATGGAGCCGATGTTATTAACCTTAAAATTTTGTTTTGCATTCGTTGGATTCGCTCTACATTGGAAGCTGAAGGAGTGCCCCATAGCTGAATTCCGTAACACCATATGGGTTTCAAAAGCGACTTGTATATTAAAAGTTTACAATCTAGACTGAGGGTAGAATTTCTACCAATCAGCCAGTGTATCTGGGTCAATTTAAGCTTCATTTGTGTTAGCTTAGAGTCAATGTGGTGTTTCCATGTAAGCCGTCGGTCAAGATGTATACCAAGGTATTTCACCTGTGAATGTTGAGGAACAACTTGATTGTTGATTCGAATGGGGGAACAAGTGTCTCTTCGTAGGGTAAATGTGACATGAACACACTTTTGTTCATTTAATTTTATTCTCCATAAGTTCAACCACAGCTCCAACAGGTTAATATGTTCCTGAAGATATCGGGATGCCTCGTGAGGGTTTTCATGCATACTAAGGCAGGCTGTATCATCGGCAAAAGTAGAAGTGAGGATATTACTGCTCAAAGGCATATCACAGGTATAAATCAAATACAAAACTGGCCCCAGTATACTCCCCTGAGGCACCCCAGATGAAATGGTTTCGGGCACACTCATGAAGTCTCCTTCCACGACAGTGAACTTCCGGGCAAGAATGTAACTTTCCAAAAGATTTACAATGTTTATTGGTAGATATGTCTTCAATTTTAGAATTAGGCCTTTATGCCACACTTTATCAAATGCCTGAGAGACATCAATAAAGAGGGAAGAACAATACTTTCTTTCTTCAAATGTTCTTCTTATGAAATGAACCAATCTATGAGTTTGTTCAATGGTGCTATGCTGACTTCTAAAACCAAATTGATGGTCCGGTATGCATCTATTATCAGCTAGAATTGGGGACAATTTTGTCATGAGAAGTTTTTCAAAGAGCTTTGAAATTGTTGACAGCAAACTTATTGGCCTATATGACTCAGCCTTAGTAAGATCTTTACCCGCCTTTGGAATCATTTTGACCATGGCAAGTTTCCAGCTGTGAGGGTAATACTCTAGTCGTAAAATGCCATTAAAAATGAATAACAGGATTCTAATAGCAATACGAGGCAACTTCACCAGCATCTTGTTACTAATTCCATCAATACCCGGAGCTTTCTTCGGGTTGGTTTCAGCAATTAGTTTTTGTACATCACGCATTTTAAATTTCATGGGTCGAGGGGGTAGAGCAACTACACCCGGCAAATCAACAGCACCAGTACATGTGTTTGGGGTAAATACTTTTTTAAATGACCAGCAAATATGTTTCCCTTTTCAGTATTGGTTCTTGCCCAACCTCCAGTAGAAGTGTGCAGGGGTGGTTTAGACTCAACGGGTGTTTTAAGTTTTTTAGCAGCGCGCCACAAGGAGTAATTAGATGCTGCTGTGACATCGAGACCTTCCAGATAGTTCTTGAGAGAAGCAGATTTTTCAGATGCAAGCAACTCTTGGAGTCGTTTAGTGCATTCTCTGATTTTATGTTGGGGCGATCTGTGCAGTTGCCATTCCCTTCTAGCTCTTTTTTCTTTTCTTATGTATTCTATGTTTTGTTCTACTAAATAATTTGTTTAATGTGTTATCCGTTTTATAAGCCATACTATATTTTTCTTTATCATATATTCCTGATCTCTTTAGACGTTCTGATATACCTGTGGCGGTGTTCTGTAACTTCAGTGAGAAGTTTTCGTGAAACAAATTATCCCATCGTTTCTCGAAAAGTGAGAAAAAAGTGTGTCTGTAACTCATATCGGAAACTACCAAAAACGATTACGTCATTACGTTAGAAATGTCAAAGAATATAACTCGATGTCGATATGTAGTTACAGCCGATGTGATCGCACCCCACAAGTAAAGTCGACGGCGACTAAAATTTACTAAAATTGAACAATTTTTAATGACGGCGACAAGTATACAGCCGGCGGCTTTACCAATAATGTATGGTGTGGCTTTAATATATACTTTTTATTTACATGCATACATACGTTTTTTGCAAAAGTTTAATTAAAATTAAAACACAATTACAAACATGGTTGCCAGAAGTGACGATTGATCGTCATTTTGACGATTTTGGGTGTCTAAAATGGCATTTTGACGATTGGACGATTTGTACTCTAAATTTGACGATTTTGAACAATACAAATTTGGAACCATTTTTTTAGCTTTCAAAGCAATTTTTAACAAATTAAGAGCTTTGCAGCTTTTACTTCAAGATTTAAAAGGAGTAAGGACGGAGTAAAAGAGATAAATAGCATATGTAATTACTTTTCTATTGATCATTTTAGTATTATATGTGTGTTAAAACTATATTTTCCTAATTTATCAACTGATGCATACATAGAAATGTACCAATGAATTATGTTATATTTATGTATGTGCATTAAAAAAGCACTCCAAAAGTTGAAAAGCAAAAGAGGAAAAAATGTTGAAATATGTACAAAGGGATGGTAAGTTTTTTAAATACATATATTGACATTTTATCAGATACCTAACTAAATAACCCTTTTTAATAGATGAAGAAACACTGGATGAGAATAATTGCAGCACTTCCAGATCCGTAAGTAAATGTAAAACAAAATGTTTTTTAAAGTTTAGTAATAATGAGGTTGCAATCAGGTGCTCAAGACAACTTCAATATACATATGTTTTATATAATATTACACATAAATACATACAAGGGTACACATTTATAAACTTTTCTCTTACAGGATAAAAGAAAAATTAGAGAAGATTGGCAAAACGATCCCCAAATAAGATCATGGGCCGAAAAGCGAAATAATATGCTGTTTTGCAAAATTTGTAATGTAGACTTAAAACTGTCATCTGGGAAATTGGACCTAATAGTACACCTATACTCAAGAAGACATCGTACGGCTGAAAATTCAATCCATCAACCTAAAGTCAAAGATCATTACCCGGTAGAGAATAGCAGTGTTAAGCATTCCGAAATAAAATTAGCACTTTTTATTGTCGAACATAATTTACCTTTCGCCGTTGCGGACCATTTATGTAAGGTATGCCGAATATTTTTTAAGGATTCAAATGCAGCTTCAAATCTTTCCTTTGGAAGAACAAAAGCAAATGCTTTTATTAAAAATTTAATAGGGAAGAATCAATTTCAAAATACAAATGTAAAAACAATGGATTGAAAATGTTTTTTTGGTTTTTTGTTAAATAAAGGAGATATATGTTTGGAAAAAAAAATGTTTTTAATTGTGACGATATTGTGACGATTTCGGATAATGCTTTGACGATTTTGACGATTTACAACTTGGACTTTGACGAATTCGACCCCGTTTTATCTGGCAACTATGATTACAAATTACATATTTAGTAGAACAAAAGATAGAATACATAAGTTAGATAGGTCTAATGTTATATACAAAATACCATGCGATGGAAATAGTAGTAATAATTGCGATAAGGTATATGTAGGTACAACAAAGAATAAGTTAAAAGTTAGAATTGCAGGACATAAGTCTGATCAGAAAAATAGAGCAAACAGTTCACAGAGAACGGCATTGTCTTTACATTGTCATCAATGTAAACATTATCCGAACTTTGAAAATGTTTCAATATTAAACACTGAAACAAATTATAAGAGAAGATACTTGTTAGAAATGCTTCACATCATTAATATTAACAATACAAAAAGAATTAATTTTAAGGCAGACACTGAAAATGTAGCGCACAGTTATAGGCACTTGTTACACAAGAAGTAACACCACATATTATCATTTTATAGTTGTAAATATGTATGTAAGTTATGCGGATTTAAATCAAAAGACGCGGTTTGCTGTTGTACTGAAGTAACTCTAAGTCTTTATTAATTTCTTTCTTATTTTATACAAATTTTGTGCTTACCTTTACGGTTTTTAAATAATTTACAAATTTTTACTTGGCCTAATTTAATGTTGCTGGTTTACAGTTTAATTGCAATACTAATTAATCAGCAAGAATAAAAGCATTTTCTTATTTTGTGAATTCAACATTTTAATTTTAATAAAGTACAATTCTCTCTTTTGATATGTTGTTTTTATTGTCAAATAGTTTGATATTTATATTTTAATAAATCAGCTAAAATTAAATAGTGCATTGAAAAGTATTCAGTGTGGTTTTTATGTTGTTATGGTTGTGTGTAGTGGTTGGATTTGTTATTAGGTGTATTCACTAGAATACGATGTTTGAATATGTGTATTTCCTAGAATATGATAACTCCCCCCTTTTTAAGCATCAGCGTCCCGCTGATTAAGTGTTATGGATAATTTATTTTAATTTCAGGGAATTCTGCGAGAGTTGGAAACTGAAAGCACCAATATTACTGAAAACCCTAAGCAAAGTAATACGAAATTCGAACTTATAGAGACAATGCCATTATAGGAGAGATTATCTAAATGTCTTATATTTTTTAAGTGAAGATGGTGGAGGTATTGTAAGTCCATTTTTACCTCCTTCTCGGTTAAGTTTCCCTGTAGTACAGGTGGAAGAATTTGAGTGGTTGTTGTTTGCCAATTCGAGTATGTGGCATCATTAAGAGCTATTGTTTCATTAAAGAAGTTTATGATAAATGTACCATTTAGACTTTGAGTAACATTACTGTATGTAATATTCCCTATATAATTTGTTAAAAACAGTGTGCTTTCTGACAAAACTTCAACTATTGGCCGATTTTCCATTTGGTATTCGCAGGTTGCATTTTCCCCATTAAGTAGGTTAGCTATACAACGGTCTGATCCCAAACTTTCGACTTGGTTTAACTTGCAGACTGTTATGCCATCGATTGTTAGGCATTTCTGCTTAATACCGTATTTTATTGTGTGAGATACTAGTAAATTAGTAAACCTGAGGTAAATTCTCTTATTATTGTTGACTTTAAAACGAATGATTATATTGTTATACACCGTATCGTCTGTTTGTGGTAATGATACAACATACAGGAGAAGGGAATTTTTTATGACCATTGAAGGTTCAGCGAACTGGAGAGCCTCCATCTCATTTCTATATGGGAGTGTTTCCGTTTGAGAAAGAATATTTGAAATGTCACCTTTGTTTAGTATCTGGGAATGCACTATCCCGCTTTTCGCAAGCTGACTCGCCATTACAATTTCGGCTATTTCCTCCTTTACCAATCCTAGTCTGTTAAAGAGTGTTTGCGCGTATTTAGTAGTATCATTGCTATTTACTTTGGTTAAGATTCTATTGTAGTCGTCCAAAAGGTTGTTTGTAGTTTTCATCAAATATTCGTTTATTGTGTATTGCCTATTGTTGTTGTTAATGACATTGTTCGTGCGGTTGAGAATGTTATCCCAATCTGTAGCGTCGGGGTTACCGGCTATTCACTTCCAGGCAGAGCCTATCCAATTAATAGACCTCTTGTGTTTTGTTGGATTCTTGACGTGGAGCTGATTTAGAAGGTTCTCTATTCCAGTAATTTGGTGTTCCATCTGTAGGCATAGTGTTCCTTCAATCTGTATCTGGTAGTGGACTACTGCTTTTATATCTTCGACTATCTTCTCATACTCTCTAAGGTTGATCATATGTATCACTTTAAAGTTTCCATAACTGATTTTTCCAATGCCTTGCTTAACCACTACCAGAGGACTATTGTATTCGTACACGTCCACAGTTGCATTAGTGCCGCAAATTATTAGTCTGAAAAAGAAATATTTGTCAATTTTTTAGATGGGACTTGTGAATCCTTTTATTGTCAATTGTAGTAATTGTAGCACTATTATCTTTCCCACTGTTTGTTTAGCGGAAAAGTAATGGAGTAGTTTAATAATTTTTTCTCTAATATGCAAAACGGATTTATTTTTTATGTGAAAAAATTTTACGAATTTTGAGAATTTGTCCACACATGTTATAAATTTCTCGCGTTGGATTTCCATTATGTCAATGTGCAGTATTTCTGTAGGATACGATGGAATTGGAGTTGGTTGAATTTCAGGATTTGGAGGGTGTCTGTCGTATTTATTTTTCCTGCAAACTTCACAAGACTTAATAAAAGATCTGATTAGTTTCCCTAATTTTGGAAAGTAATACTTTTCGAGTATTTGATTTCTATTTTCCTCAGAGTTCCTATGAGCTCTTTTGTGCTCATTTTGAATAATTATCAATTGTTGTTCCTCGTCTTCAATATCCTCTACAAATCTTTGCGTAATTCTTATACGAAATTTCGAGAAATTTTCTTGGCAGACTTCCTGCAACAATACGAGATATTTTCAGGGATTTTGATCCCATTCAGAACTGTAGGGCTCAGTTTTTCCTTTAAAACTTGGGTTAATTTAATTTTACTGAGTCCCCTGATTTTTACGTAGTGTCTATGAAAGTTCTTGTGTGGGTTTTCGTAATAATTAGCTCCTAATTTTTCGGAAAATATTATTTGGTTCCTGAAAACGTTGATTGGGGCTTCACAGTGGGGTACCAAATGTGTATTATCTTCTTCAGCACTGTGCTGGGAAACTTCGTCAGATGATAGACTATTCAATTCAGGTATCAATCTTGAAAGACCATCGGCTACCATATTTGTTTTACCTGGCTTATATATAAGCTTGTAGTTATACTCCTCAATTCTTGCCTTCCACCTCTTCAGTTTTGCGTTGTTATTGTTGTTACTTAGTGCGAAAGTAAGAGGTTGATGATCCGTGGGAATTTTTATTTCTTTAGCTCCATAAAGGTAAGAGCGGAGCCTGTCAAGTGACCAAATTATCGCTAACATTTCTTTTTCTATCGTGGAGTAGTTTTCCTTTGTTTTGTTTAAGGATCTTGACAAATAAGTTATTGGTCGATCTTTGCCTATTTCCCCCTGGGATAAGATAGCTCCGATCGCGTAGTTTGAGGCATCTGTCGTGAGAAGAAATGGTTTGTCAAAATCCGGAAAAGTTAAGATTTCTGACGATACAAGAAGTTCTTTTAAATCATTAAATGATTTAAGTTCCTTATTATCCAATGTAAGAGTAATTTTCTTCGATTGATTGGCTTTAATCTGAGCATTTGCTCCTCTCGTCAGGTTTGTGAGAGGTTTTGCCACTTGTGCAAAATCTCTTATAAATCGTCTATAGTAAGACGCAAGACCGAGGAAGCTTTTCAAATCTTTGAGGTTCTTTGGTGGTGGAATATTTTGTATTGCCGCAATTTTTGCTGGATCAGGTTGTATTCCAGCGTTGGATACAATATGACCAAGAAATTCTACGCTTGTCTGTAGAAATTTAGATTTTTCAAGATTTAACTTCAAATTAGACTTGTTGAGCAAAAAAAAACCTTTTCCAGATTTTCGATGTGTTCTTTTCTGTTTTTGCCAAACACTATGATGTCGTCGATGTAAACATAGCAGGCTTTTCCTAGTAATGGATGAAGGACATCATTCATCATTCGCTGGAATATTGCGGGTGCGTTTCTTAGGCCAAAAGGAAGTCTTAAAAACTCGAACTTTCCGTTGTTTGTAGAGAATGCAGTTTTTTCTATATCTCTGTCTCTAATTTTTATCTGATGGAAACCAGAAGTCAAATCAAGTGTCGTAAAGTACTTACTTTTTCCCAGATTAGAGAGTGTGTTGTTAATATCGGGAATTGGATACGCGTCCGGAATCGTTACCGCATTTAGTCTTTTAAAATCCACAACTACTCTATATTGTTTGTCACCATTAGGCTTGGGTTTCTTTTCTACGATCCACAAACGTGAATTGTACGGACTCTTCGAGGGTCTTATTATACCGTCTTTGATCATTTTTGCAATTTGTTCCTCTACTTCCGATCTTAAGTGACTCGGATATGGGTATGATCTTGTATATATAGGTTCGTCTGTTGTTGTCCTTATTTCAGCGCGGACATTAGTTTCGACAGTCCCACAATCGGTTACTGGTCCAAATAGTTTGGCATTTTTATTAATTAAATTTTCGATATCCTTTTCTTCGTGCTGTAGTAGTTTAATATTATTAACTTGTTTTGATACTTTCGCCTTGAGTTGGATTTGTATATCATTAAGTAGATGCAAAACGTTATTTTTCCTATCAATCACAGCTTCAAGACTCCTAAGGGTGTCGTCGCCTATGATACCGTCAAACGATTTGAGTCCCGGAAGAACAAAAAAAAAATATCTTTTCCTATTCCCAAACTTTTAAAGAATTTTCCTGTTATCATTCTTGTGATGGGAATCTGACCGGTTGGAGAATGAATTCTAAATTGGCTGTTAACAGGCTTAGAGTTAAATGATAATTTTTCTGAGACAAAATTTTTGTTTGCACCAGTGTCTATTAGGAATTTATGTGATTTTTCGTCTTTCGTATGTAGCTCTATATAGGGTACGCTGGAGAGGCCTGCATCATAAAATTTATTTGATTTCCTTCATAATCGCCGTCATCGTCCAAAAAATCAGGATTTTGTTCCTCTTCACCATTCATTTCGTAACTCTCGTCAACATCCGAGTATTGATCATGCGATTCCAAAACTTCTGTGTTAAAAAGACGTTGCTGTTTCCGTGGAATATTAGAAGAGCTAGATGAATCCGGTAAAGGTGCCTTTTGGGGTCTGTTCATATAGTTAATTTGGCGTGTTCTTACGGAAGGATCCACTTCCATTGGTATGGGAAGTTTAGGCTGTGTGGGCCTAGGTGGTGGCAAATTTGGTGTAAATTGTTGTGTTGGTGCATTGTATATTCGAACCCTATCGGTTATGTTTAAACTTCTTGGTGGAATATTTGACTTGTTATTATTACTCATTTGGTTAGGTGGTTTTGTTATGTTGTTAGAATAACGTGGATGTATGGAAATATTTCTAAAATTTAGGTTTTTGGAACTCAAGACATGACGTGTATGCCTCGGGTAAAGTTTTTGGTTTTTGAATTGCAAGCATACGTGAGACTTCTCCATTTATTCCCCTAATGAATACATCTAGAGCTCGATTTCTGTAGCTCGAAATTAAAGCTTCTACCGTTTCATTCGAATAGTTATCAGTTTTAATTTTATTTATTATGAAAGAAAGCTGATGATTTATTTTAGCATAAAATTCATCAATTGTGTTGTTTCTCTGACGCATTACACTTAATTCGTACTCTAATGTTTGTACGTCTCTTTTATCAGCGTAATGTAGAGATAAACAGTTTTTGATTTTTTCCCAACTTTCGTCGAAAATGTTGTAGGAGATCAGAGCCGTGTCCGCTGGACCTCTAACCTTTTGGCGAATATGTTGTAAAATTGCCCTGTATATTGGCTTATGTTTTACTACCTTGTAATCTTCCAGAATGGACTCAACATTGTGAATTGTGAAGGTCCCTAACAGAATCTGGGAGTTTCCTAATATCTTATAAGTCCGTTTCTGTTCGTGGTACTGGAAGTGCAATTTCGTCAGGCTGGGGACGCTGAATTATCCTCTCAAGGTCATTCAACCTATTATTTAGAACCTTAACTTGTTCAATCTGGGCGTTAAGAGCACCAGTTAATTGGGTGATTGCCTCTTTTATTTGGTCCATATTATAGTGAATAATGTTTTGTGTTTCAGTGTAATTTATGTTAAAAATTTGATATTTAAGACAGGTTAACTTTAAAATTTATAAACGAATTGGAATTTCTTTCTTTTATGATTTCTTTCAAAAACTAATTAAGGCTTGATTTTATTCTTTTCCTCTTAAAGGTATAACTTAGTGGTAATGCAAAAATTTATTATTAAAACTTTCTTCTTAGAAATTTGTTGATTGATTGATTTTCTAATTTTTAGAAATAATTTTTATTACTATTCTTATTTCTTTTTTGTTTGAACAATTTACCTTCTTTTCACAAATTTGCAGTATAATTCTTGAAGATGGAACAATTTTCTACCTTTTTATATACAATAAAAAATAAATAAAAAATGTGTTACATAAATATGAAAAGCAGCATTCCGGACGGTCCGCGGGATCCTTTTTGGGGCTTCAGCTTCCTACTAGGGTACGGATGTCGTCACAACTGAGGTTTGTTCGTATGAGAGCTATATTTCCAACAGCACAACACGGGTTCCTATGTCACCGGTCCTTACACCACGACTTTTTGTCCGCCGAAAATTCTTAATTGCGAAGGGATTATGATTTTTTCACAGTTTAAATGTCCTTTTTTTGTATAAAGGATTACACAAAGGATTATAATTTCCCTTTTTTCACAGTTTTTAAGTGTCCCTTTTTAGTATAAACAAAGGATTATAATTTTCCTTTTTTTTCACAGTTTAAATTCTTGTTATTTGCATAAGAATTATTTTCTTTATAAATTATTATTTATTATTAATAAAGGATAATTTTCACTAATATTGTCACGGTTTGATTTGTATTTGTGAACACTTCCACTTCTTTTATTATTTTGCTCGGGCGCCAGTTATGCGGATTTAAATTAAAAGACGCGGTTTGCTGTTGTACTGAAGTAACTCTAAGTCTTTATTAATTTCTTTCTTATTTTATACAAATTTTTGTGCTTATCTTTACGGTTTTTAAATAATTTACAAATTTTTACTTGGCCTAATTTAATGTTGCTGGTTTACAGTTTAATTGCAATACTAATTAATCAGCAAGAATAAAAGCATTTTCTTATTTTGTGAATTCAACATTTTAATTTTAATACAGTACAATTCTCTCTTTTGATTTGTTGTTTTTATTGTCAAATAGTATGATATTTATATTTTAATAAATCAGCTAAAATTAAATAGTGCATTGAAAAGTATTCAGTGTGGTTTTTATGTTGTTATGGTTGTGTGTAGTGGTTGGATTTGTTATTAGGTGTATTCACTAGAATACGATGTTTGAATAGTGTATTTCCTAGAATATGATAACTTGTATGTATGTTGGAGAACATTTATATAAAGTATATGTCTACTCCTACATACATGTTTATATATAAGTACATACATGTTTCTAAATAATTATTTTTATTATTTATATGTATGTGTTTTTCCAAAAAAACTATTTATTATTGTGTACATGTGTGTATATATTTTTTCATATATGACAAAAAAATTTTTTCTCTTTCTTTAATTTTTTGAAATGTTAATTTTTTAATTTTATTATTTATAAAAAAGAGAGTTGTCCTGAAGATGATACTCAATGAGTATCGAAATATTGATAGTTATTTTTAATTAAATTTAAAAAAAAAATAAGACCTTAAACTTGAAAATTAAAAAACGGATTAAAAATTATTAATGCAAATAAAGCAAATTTCACAAAAACTGTACTTATTACGAATCAGTACTTATTACGAATATTTTTTTTTTTTATTTTTGTTTGTTTAGTATGTAAAAAAAACTCTGCTAACACGTCTGTTCACTACGAAGGTTCAACAAGACTATGAATAGAAAAAATAAACAAATTCGTTGAAACACAAATTAAAAATGCAGTTAAATTAAAAGATTTCATTCCATTCTTTAAATAAGCCATAGTATGAGTTTGTTGCAAAAAGAAGAGCTTTGTTTAACAAATATATAGGCTGGATAGTTTTAACTCTAATACTAACACCGTTAATCATAATTATAGACATAAAAATATTGAAATTTGTAAAACTAATCATAAGAGATATAAAGAATAAGTACAAATAAAAAAAAATATATATATATATATATATATATATATATATATATATATATATATATATATATATATATATATATATATATATAATACTAATATAAATTTTATAATTAAAAATACCAAATAATCAAAATGTCAAATGGATGAGAACATCCAAAAAATTAAAAGAACTATTTAAAAATGTATGAAAAAGTCCAGGTAGAAAATACACTGAGAAGACTATACAAGAAAAACTAAAAATTATAGAAGAATTAAAAAATAACTTCTTAGAAAATGAATTGGAAGAAAAGAATGAAGAAAATAAAACAGCACTTACTATAGAATTTAATAATATTTAGATGAAAGTCAAAGAATATTTACTAGAAAGTAGGAAAGAGATTGAGACAAAAATGGCAACATTTAATCCAAATACTGTTGCGAAAGCACTACCACTATTCACAGGAAACTACAGTGAGTTAGAAAGTTTCATTATTACAGCAGAACTAATAAACAAAACATTGTCAGATGTAGCTAAAGCAGACTTTTTACAATACATCCACCACGCTAAACTAACATCAACAGTAAGAACAGCAATAGGTAGCTACAACAAACCAGAAAACTTTGAAAATTTGAAGACACTATTGGAGAACAGATATAGAAGTACAAAAACAATTCCAGAACTACAGAATAGACTAAACAACTTGTTTCAAGGAAAAATGTCCATAAGTTCTTATAAAGAAAAAATTTTGACAATTCTAGACAACCTCAATAAATTAGGTATAGATGAACTAGGAAATGATGCTACACAGGCTGAGAAGAATGTAATAATCAAACTAAATATATAAGTATTTGTTAATTTTTTCGACCTTATGGTATGTAATTTTTGGTTATTTTTATTTAGGCTCTAGGTCATATATTAAATAAAACTCCTTTGTTTAATTAAATTTTATTTTTTATTCGATATTTCGATCACCAGCGGTTCTCTTCTTCAGGAACTAAAATTTTAAAATATTTAAAAAATTACAAATTAAAAACATTGAGAAAACATAATTAACATTATAAAAAAATTGCATTAACATTTTGATGATTATCTTACTTTGAGTAAAGCAATCTTTATCTTTTAAAGTCAAAAAGCTTACTAAATGTCTGTTTGTTTATTTTTGTTTATATTTTGTTATTATACATATGTCTATACGTATGCGCTCAATTTTCTGTGTCTGTTTTGTAGTTTATTCTTATGTCCATGGGAGTATTTATTATGTGAAGCATTTCTAAGGTGTATCTCCTTTTGTAATTGTTTTCTTGTTGTAATATTTTCACACCGTCAATGTTTGGAGAATGCGCTTTCATTGCACAGTGGGCTGCTAACGCTGTTTTTTGCTCTGTTGTTCCTTTTTTGTTTTGTGGTCTGATTTATGTGCGGCCAACCTTGTTCTCAGTTTTGATTTTGTCGTTCCAACATATATTTTATTACATATGTTGGACCCGTCTCCGCTACATGGTATTTTGTATATAACATTTGACTTATCCAACATATCTATTTTTGTTTTAGTGTTCGAAAATAATTTATTGACAATACACTCAATAAATTATTTCGAACACTACGCTCAGATAAAATGTCATATTTTCTTCATTTCTAATAAAATGTATTACCGTACTTACTCCATTCTTTAATAGTTGTATCTATTAATGTAAGCTTTTCAAATAAATAATAGAAACGGTTTTGATGTTCATTTAAGAAACATAAATTTATTGCCTATATTAAAAATACTAAATTTTTTTGATTAATTGAAGAAAAACTATAAGTAAAAAAAAATCATTTTATTCAAAATATTTAAAGTAGTTGTACCACTGGCATCTTTATCTAAGGAAAATTTTTTTATATAGTACAATATTCTTCGTAAAAACTCTATTGTCATTGAGTACGTTTCCTAGACCATTTTTATTTGAAATATAAAATTTTCGGCCGTCGAATGAACGAACTCTACTCACAGCTACATGAGCAAATACAGGTAGTCTCAATAGGACACCTATCTTTTCAAATGTTTTCCCCTGTGACTTGTTAATGGTCATATACTACGTTTATACGCACGTCTTATTTGCAAATAAAAAAGAAGAATGTTGCCGTATAACTTTTTTATTGTAACTTATTAGCTCACTTAACAAGTCGTGAATAATTACACTATTTGCAAATAAAAAGTAAGACGTTGCCACTTCATGAACGTTTTTTGTGTTTTACTTACCAAACAATCATATTTTCGTCACATGGCATCACTAATAATAACATAAGTTCTGTATGCAATTTCCCGTATAAACAGTGAATTAGTTATTTGCAAATAGTTCTATTTGCAAATAAGACGTGCGTATAAACGTGGTAATAGCAAATACGGGTATAATTGGAAATTGTGTCCGCTGAAATTTAAATGGAAGAATTGTTCCAGAAAATGGTAAATTTATTCGTGAAATCAAAACAATGGAATTTATTTTCAATTTCAATTTATGCGGTGGCATTCCGCTTACGTTCAGTGAATTTAAAAATTAAGAACGATATTCATTTATGTCATTGACATCATTAGAAACTTTATCAAAACTGTAATAAGCCTTCTCCTCCCCTGAAAGACGATTAAGTGTATCATTATTTATTGAAGCGAATTCTTCATTGGTAGGAGCTAAAATTACGGAATTAAGAATTTGATCCGATAATATATTCTCACGAATATTACCATAGATATCAGTAATTAAATTATCAAAACAACCAATTATTTGTTGTGGCAATTCAATAATTTCATCACCTAACTCTGGATAATTTCTTAATTCACCATTACCAAGTTTATGAAATTCGACAAATTCTACGTCTTCTGGTCTAGCTCTCATATTTTGTGTTAAGGTAACTTTGTGAAAAGAATTAAATTCTTTCTAACTAATGATGCAATTTTCAATTGAAGTAAATCGGGTTCCGTGTGGAACAACAGGTAAAATTTGCATTAAATCGCACCTTAGTAGAATAGTCTTACCACCAAATGGTGGAATAGAATGAACAAATGAAATAAGTTTTTCCTTCTGAGTGTTTACGGAGTTGCCAAGCCAAATTTAATTTAGTTAATTTTCAGTTTCTTGCTGTATTTTTTTTTTTAGCAAATTAAGAGAGAAAGAGAGATCATGGCTTTATGATTGGCTAATATTCTTAACTGTTTTTAACTATCTTAGGCACAAAAATGTAGAATAAAAATACATTCTGCACTGCTTCTATTGACAATCTATCAAACAAACAAAAAATCAAGCGAATACGTTGAGTTTAGGTCAGTTAAAATGGTTCTTAATTTTTCCACTTGCCTATTTATATATAGAGTAGAATAAAAAATACATTCTGAACTCCTCCTATTGACAATCTATAAAAAAAAATCAAGCGAATACGTTGAGTTTAGGTCAGTTAAAATGGTTCTTAATTTTTCCACTTGCCTATTTATATATAGAGTGGAATAACAAATACATTCTGAACTCCTTCTATTGACAATCTATCAAACAAACCCAAAATCAAGCGAATACATTGAGTTTACGTCAGTTAAAATGGTTCTTAATTTTTCCATTTGCCTATTTATATATAGAGTAGAATAAAAAAATACATTCTGAACTCCTCCTACTGACAATCTATAAAAAAATCAAGGGAATACGTTGAATTTAGGTCAGTTAAAATGGTTCTTAATTATTCCACTTGCCTATATATATATATATATATATATATATATATATATATATATATATATATATATATATATATATATATATATATATATATATATATATATATATATATATATATAGATTACTTTTTAATGATTACATTTCGCGATCGTACTGTACATGTTTTTTCGCAGGTAACGAAAAGTGTAAAAACCAATCATACAGGATTTCACAAAAATAGGAAACAAACAAAATAAATTTGCTACCTATTTTTTAGGAATCTATGATTGTATCTATATATGCAAAGCCTTAAGACTATTTATGTACTTATATGCATGTTGCTTGCGCGACCAAGCCACATTCTTCTTTTAAATCCATGTTTACTCCACGACGGTCGAGGAATAAATAAATACGTTCTGTAAAAAACAAAACAATCGAACCTGTTTTTTCATAAATGCATATGGATTGGTTTTGTGCTAATAATGCGGGGTTATGACTGGTTGAAAAATTGTGCCGACGAAAAACCATTCCCCTCGTCTCTCTTGCCAACAAAGTAGGATGTTATGTCTGCATATTTGTTCTCGTGTGTTAAGGCTCAATAAGAATAATAACAATTCAGTATGATTACGGAGTTGAGTTTTTTGTTGTAATTTTGAGTTTTTTTTTAGCAAATTAAGAGAGAGAGAGAGATCATGGCTTTATGATTGGCTAATATTATTAACTGTTTTTAAATATCTTAGGCATAAAAATGTAAAATAAATAATACATTCTGCACTGCTCCTATTGACAATCTATCAAACAAAACAAAAATCAAGCGAATACGTTGAGTTTAAGTCAATTAAAATTGTTCTTAATTTTTTCCACTTGCCTATTTATATATAGATAACAGAAACAGCAATAACAACACTAACTCCAACCGAACTAATAACAACAGAAATAATGGTAGTAATTTTAACTTTAATAGAAATAATAACTATAATAGGAATAGAAATATCAACAACAATGGACCAAGAGGGTTTAATAATGGTTACAATAATAGGAATAACCTACCCAATACAAATTCTAGAGAAAGATGTCCAAACACACATAGAAACAATAGGAACATACACATGATACAACATGAGAGAAACGGAGTAGGCCAGGGATACCTAGATATCCCGGAGAGCCAAAATTAAAGATCCACAAAATATCCAACAATAATTCAAATTACATCAATGTAAAGTACAAAAACAACAATTTAACTTTTCTAATCGACACTGCCGCCGATATATCACTCTGTCGTATTCGTAAAGAATTCTCAGGAGAACAATACAAACCAGAAGAAAAATGCAAATTAACAGGCATCACTACAGAAGAAATTGAGTCAATAGGAACACTAGAATTAAAATTAAATGCATCAGAAGAAACATTCATCCACAAATTCCAGTTAGTACAAGAAAATTTTCCTATAGAAACGGACGATACCGAAAGAAATAAAATGAAATATAAACTAGATAAAAATTTAAATGAGCAAATAATATAATAAATAATGGAAAGAATAATAAACATAATAAAACACGTGTAGAAGAAGATAATATGGAAACATGCATCTCTCAGAAGTCCGATCAACTTCACATATGGGAATGTACATCCATCAATGACGTCAAAAACATGAAGAAATTGAAATTTAATAAACTCGAGAATATAGAAGATATCGATATAATTATTGAAGATAATATTGTGCACATAGGACGTAGTGATAATTTATCGAAACCAGTTTCGACTATGAAGAAACTACGTACCCAACATAAGAGTAATATGAATAACGGATGTAATGATAATTCATCGAAACAAGATTCGATTATGAAGAAGTTACATGCCGAAAACTCTAAAAATGAAAATAATATGCATGCAAGATTCAGCGATAACTCAGCGAAACTAGATTCGATTCTGAAGAAACTGATATCTAAAATGAATAAAGAAAATATTAAAGAATTAGCGCTAGCGAAGAATGATAAAATATTTGAAGTATACACAAAATAAGAATTAAAAGAAGCATATGCAAAGATAAAAATTGATAACAAAAGTCCTCAACTGAAAATATTAATATAAAACGCCCCAAAAAGAATAACAGATGAAATTTTAAAATATAAATTAATTGATGAATTCCACAATACCACACACGCAGGTCACTTAGGAATCAGAAAGACAATTATCAAACTAAAACAGCGATACGTCTGGAAAAACATGAATAAAATGGTGAAGAAATTTGTATCATACTGTGACACTTGTAGTAAAAATAAACAAACAAAAAACACAAAAGAACCACTTACACTAAAGGTGAATTCACCCATTCGTTCTGAACGAAATTTTTGTTGTTGTTCCGCATTAAATTTACTCTCTTTCTCAAAATTGAGACGTCAAACTACATATAAAAAAAATCGTACGGAACGTTCAGAACGAATGGGTGAATTCACCTTCACAGACACACCAAATAATTGTTTTGAAGTTATTTCAATCGACACTGTTGGTCCTCTTCATATTTCAAATGACTACCGATACATATTAACAATGCAATGTGAACTAACTAAATTTGTTGTTGCACACCCAATGCCAACAAAAGATGCAATTATGTATTTGGGATTTTTGCTTGGTTGTGTTCCCAATTAAAAATAAAAAACAATCGTATACTTATAAAGTTAAAAAAGAAAGAATTCAATTTATTTATTAAAACTTTTTGTACTTTTTTTAGATTAAAATTTAATTCAATGCGTGCTTAGCGTGTGTATAGGTAAGAGACAAAATTAGTAGTGCAAAAATGGTGGTGGTTTTTTATTGCTGTCGAAAGTGACGCGGTTAGTGACGCGGCTATCAATTACTTGGTACTGGGTACCAGAACAGTGATGCCACAGCATTCCCCCGTCCAGATGAAGTTCATCTGAACCTGTGAGGTAGTCGTACGAATCTTCCGCTGGACGTAGTCTTCGGCTGGCACGCCGTTTGTTGAAAACTAGTTGTCGTTTCGGCTGGTTTAATTGCCTGACTTTCTAGCAACTGTTGATGACTTAAATCCACGTTCGTCGACTCTTGTTGCATTTCTCGAGAGCGTGGGAAAACCGGCTGAGCTGTCGGATTTTCGTACGACTCATTGTTTGTTAAGAACGCTGGTTTTAGGCGGTCGATACTAATGTTAGTGTGCCGACCTCGTAATAAAATCTTGAAAAATTTGTCGTATCGCTTTATAACTAAATACGGTCCATCGTATGGATGAGTAAGAGACGGGCGAATCGAGTCGTTTCTGACGAAGACGTGTGAAGAAGACCATAAGTTCTTGGATACAAGCGTTCGGGGAATAGTGTGATGAGAAGAGTCGACCGGTTTAATATTTTGCATAAACTTTCTGAAATTAGCAACAAAATCGCTGTCGGTGTTGGTAACGTTTGTTGAATGAAAAAATTCTCCGGGAATTGTGAGCGTCGATCCGTATACAAGTTCGGCTGGCGAGGAATCTATATCAGGCTTGAAGGCTACTCGTAACCCCAGTAAAATCATCGGTAGGTGCGACACCCATTTCTCGTGGTTATGACATAGTATTGCGGTTTTTAGCGTGCGATGTCATCGTTCGATGATGCCATTTGATTGTGGGTGGTAAGGCGTTGTTTTTAAATGAGTTGCGCCAATTTCCTTAACTAATTCGCAGAAAATCGTTGACTCGAATTGTCGGCCTCGGTCCGAAGTTATTCGCGCAGGTACACCGAATCTTGAAATCCAGTGGAATAAAAGGGCCTTTACCACTGATTCTGCACTCATATCGGGTATTGGTATGGCTTCCGGCCACCTTGTGAATCGATCAATTATCGTTAAACAGTATCGTTGGCCTTCACGTAGTGGGAAAGGACCAACGATATCTATATTGATATGTGCGAAGCGTTGGCTAGTGGGTTTGTATTTAGCGGGCGTTGAACGAGTGTGCTGCTGAATCTTTGCTCGCTGGCATTGTAGGCAGTGTCGAACAAAAATAGCGCAATCTTTGCGAATGCCGGGCCAACAATATTTGCTTGTAGTCAATTTTGTTGTGGCTCGGACGCCTGGGTGTGATAAGCTATGAGTGGATGTTAAAATTTGGTGGCGGAAATTCTTTGGGATAAAGGGCCTGATTTGCTGCGTAGAAGTATCACATACCAATTGCTTTTCCAAACCTGGTATCGGAAAATGTTTAAGTTTTAGTGAATTCATTCCAGCAGAAGCATTTTGAAGTATATTCTGGAGTTCGTCGTCGTTTTTTTGCGCCAGTGCTATACGAGAGTAGTCTATAACTTGACTGATTGCGTCCACACGAGAAAGTGCGTCGGCTGCGGCATTGTCTACTCCAGGCGTGTGTCGAATGTCTGTTGAAAACTGGCTGATAAAGTCGAGCTGACGGATTCTACGGGGCGATGCATTTTCGAGTTTTTGACGAAAAGCAAAAATAAGTGGTCGATGGTCGGTGACGATATAGCAGGTGCGTCCTTCGATCATATAACGAAAGTGACTAACAGACTGATATATTGCTGTTAGCTCTCGGTCATAAGTGGAGTATTTTTGTTGCGTTGTCGTTAACTTCTTCGAATAGAATGCCAACGGCTGAAGAAATCCGTCAACTTTTTGGTGTAAGGCAGCTCCTATAGCAGTATTGGAGGCGTCGACGTAAATGGCTAATTCTGCTTCTGCAGCTGGGTGAGCTAAAACAGCGGCTTGTGCTAGCTCGTCCTTGCATCGTTGAAAAGAAACTTCAGCGATCTTATCCCACTTGATTGGGGTACAATCGTTTTTTTTTGTTTCCGACAATTAGGCGTTGTAAGTGCATTTGATAATCTATTGCACGCGGCAAAAATTTGCGATAAAAATTTAGCATAGCAATAAACCTTTTTAGCTCCTGGGCTACCTTAGGCTTAGGAAAATCGAGCACTGCCGCTACCTTTTCTGGAAGGGGTCGAATGCCATCAGCGTTGACCAAGTGGCCTAGAAACTTTATTTCCTTTTTGCCAAATTCGCACTTGTTAAGATTTATTGCCAGATTATTTGCTCGAAGGCGTCGAAATACCTCTGCAAGGTCGAGTCGATGTTGTTGAATAGTGGCGGAAGCTACACAAATGTCGTCGATGTATGGAAAAACAAAATCTAAGCCGCGAAGCACCTCGTTTATTAGCCGCTGAAAAGTCTGAGCCGCGTTACATAGCCTAAACGTCATGAATTTGAATTCATATAGACCGAAAGGTGTACTAATGGCAGTTTTAGGTATGTCGTCAGGGTGAATTGGCACCTGATGAAAAGCCTTTTGTAAATCTATTTTAGAAAAAAACTTTTTGCCACGGAGATTTGTCGTAAAATCCGTCAGATATGGAAGCGGATAACGATCTGGTAGTGTTTGCGCGTTAAGAGCACGGTAGTCGCCACACGGCCTCCACGTTCCGTCACTTTTTTTAACCAAGTGCAACGGACTGGACCAGTTGCTTTTCGACGGTTGGCAAATACCCGCCTTCATGAGAAATTCAAACTCTTTTTTTGCTGCTGCCAACTTTTCTGGCGATAAACGGCGGAGGCGACAAAAAACTGGTTGACCCGTGGTAGTAATCCTGTGCTCGATAGACGAATTCGTCGCTGAACCGAATGGCGAAAGCTTCGTTATGTCGGAAAATTTTTCTAAAATATCTGCAAAAGGGTCGGCTGAATTAAATGTTTTGATTGTCGCCGTTTCAAACGATTTAGGCGCTGTAAGTTGAGAAGTTATGCCCGTTATATTGTCAATTAGACGATTTCGTCGCAGATCGATAAGCAGATCATAGTGTTTAATAAAATCACTACCGATAATCGGTGACGTTACGTCGGCGACAACGAATGACCAGAGAAAACTTCGTCGTAGCCCGAGATCAATTTCGATTCGTTTTTCGCCTACTACTTTAATGGGTGAACCGTTGGCGGCATATAAAACAACAACTGTAGGGCGCATGTCGAAAGACTTCGAAGTCAGTGGCAAAACAGAAACGTCGGCGCCGCTATCTACTAAAAAATTTTTGCTACTAA
This sequence comes from Germaria angustata, assembly GCA_963681545.1. Lineage (NCBI taxonomy): Eukaryota > Metazoa > Arthropoda > Insecta > Diptera > Tachinidae > Germaria > Germaria angustata. Next base: position 73,832,668 of record OY812999.1, on the reverse strand, counting down.
TTTTGTCTCTTACCTGTAGGCGAAATACGTGGCAATCAGTGGTGACTTCGCCAGAGTCAACCACCTGCCTGCTGAGTCAGTTGGCCTTGTGGCTGGCTGATGACGTGCCGGATGTTGAGGCGGTTGTGTTTCGCTGCTTGTGTTTGCAGGCGCTGCGGCATTTTCGTGCATGGGTAGCGTACTTCTTGTGATACCAGCATTCTGTACCACCCATGGTGTTGTATGCGTAATTTGCACGTGTGGCTGTGCGCGATGTTGGTCGGCTGTGTCGTGTAGGGGATCTGGTAGCTCTCGATGGGTAACTGGATGAAAGGCGCTCGAACTTTTTGCCTAGTTCGACGATTGCCACTCGCAATTCACTTATTTCGCCGCTTGTTGTGGCCGTTACCTTGCCAATATGATTGGACGATATTGCATCGACTACAGCGTCAGCAACCTTCGTATATTCAGCGGGCGTGCCTACTGAAGCAGCGATGACTGGCTGAGCAAGTTCGGGAAGTCTTTTTATCCAAAGTCCTTTGACGGCTGCTTCACCCAGTGTTGATCCCGCAACTCGCCTCATTTCGTAAAATAACTCTGAGGGTTTTTTGTCCCCCAGGTATAATTCGGACAATAGTCGATTTAGACGGCGCTACTCGCTATCAGCAAAATGATTTATAATTCTTGCTTTGATAAAATCATATCTGCTGTTGAGCGGCATTGAGGCAATTACATCAGCGAGTTGCGCGATGACGTTTGGGTCGAGCGCGGCTAAGACGGTCGCAGTCTTCTGCTTGTCCGCACTTATACCGGACGCCGTGAACCAGAAGTCCATTGAAACAAACCATGCCTCAATGTTGTTGCTGGACATTGGCGGCACCGGTAATCTGGCGTAAATTGCGGACACGTTGCCTTGGGTAGGAGCTGGATCACCATGCGGACTGTGGTCGCTAGCAAGAACGCTTGCTAGGCCGCTATCGTCGTCGCCTTTTACTGTATTTGTCGCCATTTTTTTAAGACGCAAAAAACGTGTTTTTTCTCAAAAAGTCTGCTCGGATAACACAAGTCGTTGTGATTAAAAAACGTCGGGGTCACCAATTTGGGATCTTTGCTTGGTTGTGTTCCCAATTAAAAATAAAAAACAATCGTATACTTATAAAGTTAAAAAAGAAAGAATTCAATTTATTTATTAAAACTTTTTGTACTTTTTTTAGATTAAAATTTAATTCAATGCGTGCTTAGCGTGTGTATAGGTAAGAGACAAAATTAGTAGTGCAAAAATGGTGGTGGTTTTTTATTGCTGTCGAAAGTGACGCGGTTAGTGACGCGGCTATCAATTACTTGGTACTGGGTACCAGAACAGTGATGCCACATGTACTACAGCAAAAAAATTAGTCGAACAGTTCATTTTGAAATATGGTCAATTTAAAGTATTTAAATCCGACAAAGGGACAGAATTTACTAACGAACTTATGAAAAACATATGTTCATTACTACAAATCAAACAAATATTTTCAACACAATACCACCACGAAACTTTAGGGTCAATAGAAAGAAACCACAGGGTTCTTAATGAATTTTTGTTAACTACGGCGAATGATTATGAATGGGACAAATGGATTCCATATTTTACGTTTGCCTATAATACAGCACCACATATTGATACGGGTTACACGCCTTTTGAATTGGTTTACGGGAAATTACCATGCCTACCATCTGATATAAACAGTCAAATAAAAACCTATAACTTAGAAGACTACGTACAAGAGCTACGAGTCAGATTACAATTTGCATTAAATAAAGCAAAGGAACTAATTAGAAAAACAAAAGAGAAAAAAGTTCTAGCTAACTATAACAACAATAAAGTTAATTTTAATGTAGGAGGTTTAGTATTAATAAAAGTAGAAAATAGGTAAAAGCATCAAAGTCCATACAAAGGACCATATAAAATAATAAGTAGAAACGGTGTAAATAGTACAGTAGAATACAATGGAGTAAGAAAAGAATTCCATAACAATAATTAAAAAAAAATATGATAGTATAATAGCATAAGAAAATCTATATTTGTAATAAATTAAGACTATTATAATATACAAAAAAAATTTTATTACTTCCATAAAATTTTTCTTAAGGGTAAGGGTGTAGTGTACCCACAGCGCCATATAACATGACAGTGTATATTCACCACCTTCAACTGTGTAGAGTGACTACCTATCGATATACGATCGGGTTACACTTTGAAGTGTGCCAAAGACCATTGTCCGCTTTCATGTTTGTACGACACTTATAACCCAAATACTTATATGCATTGTAAATCATTTCTTATAACCTTATATTTATTTATAGTAACCTAATATCTATTTGTAATACACTTTCTTTTAAGCATATGTTGTAAACAAACACGTGTTAGTCATTCTAGATGACTAGAATGATTTTCACAAGTAGTATATAAGAATGCAAAATTTGTAAATAAAATCAGACTTGAATTGAACAAGACACAACACGGCTGTTTATCTTAGTTTTATTCTATTCGTAGTCTCAAACCATTACAATTTGTACGTATGCCATTTGTTCCAGAGAGTAATGGATTGTGTCCTGAAAGACCTAGTCGGAACTACATATATGCTTGGTATATCTCGATGATATCATTGTTTACTCAACATCACTTCAAGAACACATTGAAAATTTGAAAAAAGTCTTTGAAGCACTCAGGGAAGCCAATCTAAAAGTACAGTTAGACAAAACAGAATTCCTACATAAAGAATGTGCATTTCTAGGTCATATCGTGTCCACCGAAGGAGTAAAACCAAACCCGGATAAAATATCAGCTATCCAAAAGTTTCCAATTCCCACAAACCAAAAGGAAATAAAATCATTGTTAGGTCTATTAGGGTACTACCATAAATTTATAAAAGATTTTGCCAAAATAACAAAACCATTTACTGAAGAAAGATAAAACTGTTATAATCGATGACGTGTATAAGAAAACTTTTGAAATTTGCAAGAGCCTTCTAACTAATGACCCAATATTGCAGTACCCCGATTTTTTTAAGCCGTTCAACCTTACAACGCAAGTAATTTTGCTATAGGTGCCATCCTATCACAGGGTCCTATAGGGAACGATAAGCCGATTTGCTATGCAAGTCGTACACTGACATCATCTGAAATTAATTACTCAACGATAGAAAAAGAACTTCTAGTAATAGTTTAGGTTAGGTTAGGTTGATTGGAGGGGTGTGATAGCCCATGTCATACGATATACACTTAAGCCAGTGTAGGCTTGTTGTGTGTTCCCTTTAATTATCAAACACAACTGCCAGAGTTCTGCGGCATGATTCGAACCTGGGACCTTCGCACTACGAGTCTAGTACACTACCTACTAGTCTACGAAGGTCAGTTAATAACTTGGTCAACAAAATATTTCCGACCATACTTATTTGGTCATCGTTTCAGAATCATAACTGATCATAAGCCCTTGACGTGGATAGTGAGCCTAAAAGAACCAAACTAAAAATTAATTCGTTGGCGGTTGAAGCTAGAAGAGTACGATTATAAAGTTATATACAAAAAGGGTAAGCTTAACACTAACGCTGATGCACTTAGCCGAATTAAGTCTGACCCTACAGAGAACCGAAATATTAATACTTTTGATACACTTTCTAACCATGATACTTCAGAAAGTACGATTCACTCAGCCGAAGAGAATTACAACGCCGGAATACCCATTTCAGAAAAACCAATTAATCGGGTATGTTCTAGAATCCGAATTCACTTGAAAGTGGATTACTTTAGCATTTTTGGTGTTCTGCAATTCACATCCCCATGTTTTTATTCATTTTCAATTAGAGTAGTAAGGGGTGGGTGAAAGTAAAACGAATCGTACTTTATTCTTACAAATGCTAACATTATTAAGAAAAATACAACTTCGGTTTTTAGTTTAGTGTTTTTTTATTGAACTTCATCAAAAAAATTAAATTTTTCACAGAAATATTAATGCAAACAAATTTTTTTTTAAACTGCCAAAAATTTCAATTTGGTTTTTGGCAGATCTTACTTGTGTAAAAAACATGAAAAAAATACAACAATTTTGTTTATGTTCGAAAACACAAAGTTGCCCTACATAATAAAGTTTGATATGTCAATCTTTTTTGAACTAAATCTCAATGCATTTAGATCTTATTGATAAAGAAAAATGAATTTTTTGAAGGAAATTAAAACTAATTTCATATATATAAATCTATTTAAACAATAATTATAATAATTCGAATGTATTTAGTTGTAAAATCGCAATGTAATAATCAGGCAATACTTTGTTATGTCTACAGCCGCGCTGATAAATAACGCCAAGCAAGCAGATCAACCAAAAGCAAATAATTTTAATTTCGTTCGTTGTCTTTTTTGAGAGTATTGAATAATTTTATTTTCATTCTATGTTTCTTTAAGAATATTAATTTTGTTTTTATTCGCGTTGAAAATTAAATGAAAAATTTGAATATCTTTTTCATACTCTGTAAATTGTTTTCATCCAATTTTCACGATGATTTTTTAAGACATGTCTTTTTTTATTTTTTTTTAAAGTTGCTCCCAAAATCATGTCACATTTTCATGATGATTTTTAAAACATGTCTATTTCTTCACTGTTGTTGTAAAAAAACTCTAATTTGACAGCCAGAGTTGTATTTTTTACTTTAGCTTTAATTCCTTTTATTCCTATAATTTGGGCGCCAAAAGCGGAATTTAATAACTTGAGAAGTAAAGTATTTAAAAAAGTAAATTTTCTTTAAAAAAATCAAAATTGGGTGCTATACAGAAAAACCTCGAAGAAAGCAATGGAGGTAAAACTAGTTGACTAAAACTAGTAAGTGGGTGAAGCAATGGCGGAAATGCTGAGTGGAGCGAGGTAAATTTTAGTTTCTTATGAACGACTTCTTGGGAGATAAGTCGTCTTTTCTGAACTATATCAGAATGAGCCGAGAGACATTTAATTTGATACTCGCAAAAATCGAAGGTGATATAGTAAAACAAGATACCATCTTGAGAGAAGCGATAACTCCAGCAGAGAAACTGGCAGCCACACTCCAATACGTCGCTGCTGGAGAGTCCATCAAAAGCACAAATTATCAGAAGATACTATGGGAAACATTTCTTTGTCGTGCACTTCCGGAATTATGCCAGGCAATTTGGAAACACTTTAAAAATGACTATTTAATGGTTTTTGAGTAGGTACATATGTATATGGAAAATAACTTATTTTATTGTGCCTATTCATAGAATGTAATACTTTGGTTTATTATTTTGAAATTAAAATAAAACAAGTTAAATTATTATAAGTACATTAATTGAAATAAATTTGTCTCTTATTAACATATAACTTTAAAAAGTATATGTATATCATTAGCTCCTGGCAGATTGTGAACAAAGAGCTAGATCGTTTGACACGGTCCATATAAGTATGTAGGATTACGTACATCATACAAGTTTTCGTGTTCCTGATATTTAGATATTAAAAGCTCCACAATTTCGTTTTTCCACATGGTTTATATTTATTTGAACTTTTTATTTATATTCATTTTATTTATATACACACAAAACAAAAACAAGCACTTGTCGCTTTAAAACAAGAAAAGTAAAGAAGAACACAGAGAAATAACCACCTTAACAGACGAATGCAAATAAAATATAATAGTAAAATTGCGAATGACAGCTAAAAGGAAGAGATGTATTTTTCTTCATTGTTGTTGTAAAACAATCACGAAAAACAGAAACCACGTTTCTTTTGCTACCCCTCTTTCTTTTCTACCTAATATGCCTACAAAAAGAAAAGACATGTCTTAAAGACAAGTAAAAAAATCATCGTGAAAATTGGGAGTTACTTTTGTAATTTGTTAATTTTTTTGCAACTTTTTTGCCGACCGCCGTCGATTTTTGCGTAGCTGTGGCCGTTGACATTTAGATTTTTTTTGCGAACATAAACTTGGAATGTGGAAAAACATGCTGAATTCGGAACACCATTTTATAAATTATGGGGATTCAAAAAATTTTTCGTTTTCAATCCGAGTCGAAACCTGGAACATACCCGAATGACACAGGAAAACGTTTACATACCCAAAGAAAAGAAGAATTTGTAACAAATATTTTGAAAACCCATTTAGCCCCTAATAAAACTACAGCAATTTACACCGATGATGCATCTTTTCGTATTATTCAAAATATATACATGCGAAACATTTTGCACAGAGCAAAATTTTCCGTTTGGTTAGATGTACTGATATAGTAAAAGACATTAGAGAAAATGATGAGCAAAATCATCCAAGACTATCATGAAAATAACAACCACAGAGGTATTCAAGAAATATTCGAAAATAGTTCAAACAATGAACAACTGTGCTTCATGCCAAAGATTGAAGTATGACAGACACCCATCAAAAAATAAATTTGAAAACCCCCCTACACACGTTAAACCATTACATATAATACATATGTATAGACATTTACCAAATAAATGCGAAAAATATTTTAACTGTCATAGATAAATTTTCGAAATTTGCAGCCGCGTACACTTTAACAGCAAGGAATAGTCTTTGCGTAATTAAATCTTTAAAACACTTTATAAGTACGCATACCATACCAAATCAAATTGTTTGCGATCAAGGAACGGAATTTATCTCAAAAATATTCAAAGATTTCTGTCAACAATATCAGATTAACTTACATTTTACCTCCTTTCAAAACTCAAATAGTAACACCCCTATAGAGAGACTTCATTCAACGCTAACCGAAATATATACTTACATTAATAGTAGAAAAAATTAAGGACAAGAAGTTAGAAATGGATCATGATGATATTCTAACAGAGACCCTCATAACTTACAATAATGCAACCCACTCTTCCACAAAATTAACACCTTATGAACTTTTCTACGGGAGATCCTATAAATTTGACCGGCAAATCACATTTAACAACTAACATCAATATCTTTCCAAGATAAATCAATTTCAAACTCAATTATGTATATGACTCCATTAGAAATAAACTACAAACCGACACCGATAAACGCATAGCAAAACTCAATACAAATAGAGACGACCCATTAAATTACAATAAAAATGACCATATTTACGGGAAAGAATGTAGGAGAAATAAACTAACACCAAGATTTTCTAGACATGAAGTAAATAAAACAACAGGACAACACTAGTAACTACACAAAACAAAAAACTACACAATCAAAAATTATGAAAAGAAAAGCTTGAAAGTAAAATAATCTACATATGTATGTATGTATATATGTATGTATGTTAGGGTTGCCAGATTCAGTATGAGCACTAACTTGACATTTAGTGCAAATGACCTTGATTTTAAGAAGAGAACTGAACAAATTGAAATATTTGCTTAAAAACTAAAAATACGTGATAATGTCAATTTTTTTTTAATTTATTACAAATTCTTTATTTATTAAAAACAGAAATAAAGGCTGTTTACTTACAAAAAAAAGCAAAAAAAAAAAAACAAGAATAACATAAAAAGTTCAACAATTCAGTCATTTCTTTACAGGAAAATTACATAAAATTCATTCAGTTCGTTACTTATAAATGTACGTTTGTATATTTTTAACATACATAGGTGTATGCATAGTAAGCGCCAAAAAAATATCTTTTATGTTTTAAACAATAAAAAAGCAAAAAAAATAGAAAGTTATTTCTTAATATTATTTAAAAGAGATAACAAAATTTATTTAGAAAATATAAAACTACTTTACAAAACGTTTTATATTCTTTTCGTTCGAGTTCAATTCAATGAAAACTAAATTTGGAAAAAAATGGACTTAGTTCGTACTTTCTTTTGACGCTGACTATGCACATATATGTACATATGTATTGTATGTTATATTTTAAAGTTCAGACTTAAAAACCTGAGCTTGATGCTGAAGAATAAATCATTTTTAAAATCTTATATTGCGTACTGTAAAATTCAAATTCGAAGTTACAAGTCTACAAGCCCACATACTTTATACATATAAATGTTCATTTGTAATTTATATGTATGTTAATAAGGCTTCATGTAAAAAGGCCCCAAAACAAAAATGAAAGATGGCCCCAAAATTTTATGCGAAAGACAACAACACGTAATTTTCGGGCCATTTTTCCTAGTTTTTGGGCCATTTTTCTTTTTTGGTTTTTGAGCCATTTTTCATTTGGGGCCATTTATCATACCTGTTAATAAACATAAAAATAGTATTATATAAATAAACATATGTAACTAATTACTTTTCCACATATACTTTGCGTTTTTGGTTACAGAATCAGGCAACAATTTTGCTTTCGATTTTGTTTTTACTTTTACTTAAACTTGCTGTCAGTTTATGTGTGTTGGCACATGTACCAGTGATGAGTAAAATTATGTGTGTTGGTACAGGGATAAAATTATATGTTGCCAACGATTAAACTTTACTGCCAAAAAAAGAAATTTTTTAGATGTAACCATCTGCAAATTTTAATTTTGAAAATGTTCAATTTCAGCTTGACAAATATTGCTTAAGCTTGAAACTTGACATGCACTAAAATATCTGTACAATCAAGCTAATTCCCGGCCATCTGGCAAGCCTAATGTACATATATTTCAGATTGATCACCACAAATGCTAAACATACAAAACTTAACCGATACATAAGGTTTGGTACAGATAAAACTGGGAACAGCTAAAACAATAACACATTACACCAACCTCATACCCATCATAAAACTTCACTCATATAGCCGCAATATTGTGAAAACCGAAGAATCCTTGAAGCATTTCATACCTTCATATTATAACAAAGGGTTGCTGGAAATTACAAAGTATAAACTAATGGACCTCAAAAACAAATTAAGCATAATAACACCTAGATATCGAAACAAAAGAGAATTATTTAATGGTATTGGATCAGCCGTAAAATTTATTACAGGTAACATGGACAGCAACGATGCATCCCGCATCAACGAAACAATAGGTTTGTTCCACAAGATCTCGGACAAGTTCGGACTATTGAGAGCAAAATGAAAAATACTCTCTAAATTTGCCAAAGTTACCCAAAATAGCTGGAACGCAAAAACCCATTTTTGTAGTTCCTGAAATACTAATGCTGCTTACTTTTTAAACTAAAATCTATTTAAGTGCTTTTAGACGCTTAAAAGCCTTCAAATTATAAAAACAAAACATTTGCATCATTGTCAACAATTGTAAAATAATTGAAAAACAAAAAAATTCTTCATATACGTAGCTATAAAAACATTTTAAATATTAAATAAAAAAGAAAATGTTTATGCACTAACGTATTTACCACTTTAATTTTTTCATTGAAACTCTCCATTTTGCTTTTAAATATATTTATTTATAAAAACTAAACTTTTCCTTTGCTTGCAAATTTTTTGATAATCTATCAGTTTCATATGTAAACAAAAAACAGCTGATTGTTAAGTTCTTGTCCGAACTTACCCAAAGAAAAAGTTCGTTCAAATTTGTACAGGAAATGAAAAAAATTACTCTCTCAATTTCTCTCTTTTTTGCACAAAAATTGTTATGTGGAACGGTTTTGGGTAACTTTGGGCTAATATTTGTTTTCTTTTTCTTTTATGTTCTACATAGCTGAGCAAATTATTTTATGTTTAGAAATATATGTAAAAGAATTCAAATTAAGTTGCGAGAAGAATTGTCTAAAGTTGTGGCAGCAAAGACGACGCGAGGAATTAATATTTGTTTTCTTTTTCTTTTATGTTCTAAAGTGTTGCCAGATTCAGTCCGTTCACTAGCTGACAAACTTGGTGCTGCCACAAATGTTAAGTTCAGATATTTATTTGTAACGCTTTTAAGTACATCATAAATTTTTATTTTTGTACATATGTTTGTATCTATACGATACAATTAAACATTTGTGGATATGTAGGATTGAATTGTTAAATTTTTTTATTGCTTTTTAATAAAAATTAAAGTGTATAAAAATATTTAATAGCCTTTTGCAGACTTAGTGTTTTCGTTCATTCGTACAGTTACTTACATTTAAAACAAGAACAAAATTTTGAGTTTTGATTTCAATGTTATTATGCGAACGAAAGAAAATGTTCTTAAATCAGAAAAAGGCAATAAGTATGATTGATTTATGTTTTTTGCCCTCTTGCTTTTTTAATAATAATAAAAAAGTGTTCAAAAATTACATTTTTACAAGTTGCCCGATTTTTTAGACGAATTTCAAACACGAAAAAGACGATTTTTTTATTTTTTCTCACCAAATTGACGATTTTTTCACAAATTTTTCTGGCAGCTCTGGATACAAGTTATAGCATGTTTCCACGGCACCTGCTTCGCTCTCTATTCTTGCTTCACACCCCAATCATGAGCGAATCAACTTGCTTCGCCATACAAAATTTTTCATATTGAATCTACTTGCGAATCAAGAAAAAATAATCTCTTCTCTAATTTTTATCGTAAGTTTATCTGCACTAGTTGTCAAAATTAAATATTTTTGTAAACAAAGCAAATTTAAAAGTGAAAAGTTAAAAAATATAATTGTTTTTGTGTGTGTTTCCTAGGCGTAATAATAAACTTGAATTCAGTGAAAAGTTAATTTATTTAAATTTTATAAAAGTTAAAAAACAATGGAAAGAAAAAAATTATAAAATCGAAGCCGGTAGATGAGTCGCGTAAACAGCATGATTCATAAACTTGCTTCAGAAAGCGAAATAGGAGATTCAAGTTGTCGTGGAAACATGCTATTAGGTATATTTTTTTTAGGTATGGGTTGACATAAGTTGAGTGTGAAGCATCGGATGGCTCACAATAAAATAGAATGTGGTAAAACAGGTGGTGGACGTTTTAACAAATATATATTATCCCCAATTGATGAGCAGGTGGCGGTTATATGTGGTCTGTATGCTTCAGTGGAAGGAGTAAAAGACGCGAAAAGTTTTGGTGTGCTTTGTAACGAAAAGCCCACCACAACTAAAATTATTACACCATAGATTTATTGCCCGCCTTAATATAATAAAGATCTAAACAGTGGCGAAACCTGCGATGAAATTGTTGATGTGCACACATTAATCTCACCCTCATCGTCTTCAGTGCAATTGTGCCAGAATGAACCCACAGTTACCATTTCCATAACACAAAAAAACAACCCGAGTTAGCAATCGCAAAAGAAAAATTATTGATGCTGGAGATGTTATGGAAATGGAAGCCGAGCATTTTTCGAAAATTTCAAAAAACTTGGACAGTATAAGAAGTGAGATTAGGGAAAATATTAATTATTTAAAAGAAATATCAAGGAATATAACAGAAATAAAAAAGATTAAAGAAAAAGAATTGAAAGAGTTGATCAGGCATAACTATGTCATGGAAAAAAGTGCTCAAATCAAAAATATACTTATGTATGTAGATATACATATACATACACTTATGTATGTAGATATACATATATGTATGTACGTATGTACGTGTCTTATGTAATGAATATATTTTTTTGTTTGTGTGTTTAGTGAATTTTTTAGTTGCTTAATAAACTTTAGGGTTTTTATTTAAATGAGTTGTTTTTTGCTTTTAAAATTGGCTACTTGAATTTAAAGAGTGTGCTATATTATCTCGTATAGTAACTGCTGAAGTATCGTATTCATCTTGTTCAGCTATTTCTGAACCGTCTTCAGCCGAACGCACAATAATTTCCCCGTCAAGTGCTATATTATGGTGTATACATATATTATGTAGTGCACAACATACATTAATTATTGAAACTACTTTAGATGGAACATAAGGAAAAGCGCTTTGGAGACATCTAAAATGGCTTTTCAAAACACCTATGGTTCTTACAACGATATTTCTGGCAGAGGCTTGTTTTTGATTAAATATATGTTGCCCAGTTCATGCTCTCTCTCTCTTTAGTATAGAATTTAAGATGCATAAATTTAAGTAATAATAATAAAGCACGAAGCAGTCGGCCAGGGATTCGCAAAACAAGGGCGCCGCGCCAGTGCTTACGCTCATGTGCACACGTATTGCAGAGAAATAAAAAATATAAATCAGTCTCACTCGAGAACTTGAACACGGTGGACGTGTTACGCTTGTTGTTAGAAATTAGCGTTGCCATATGCAAAAAGTGTGATCCCCAGAAATTCATATGAAATTAAGCTGAGGAAATACTAGTTCTTATGAACAAAATTTTTATATGGGAATGGAGATTCAATATTTCAAATTTAGGTATGACATGAAAATTTCAGATCTGGCAACACTGATTCTTTGTGTGTGTATGTGAGCGCAAACAAAATTTTTAATTGTGTTTTTGCCGATCCCTGATATACGCCAACCATATGCTATATATTTTTATATTCTGTGGTCAGAACCATAAATTTCCATGTATAGTCAGAAAAAACTTTTAAAAAAATTATAATATGAATGACAATGATGTATGTAAATGAAAGGGAAGATTGTGCTAATATAATATCTAGCAATGATTTGATAGAGGAATATGAGAGTGATAGCACCAACGTTATTGAATAGAAAGAATAAATATTAGGTTTGTTCCACAAGATCTCGGACAAGTTCGGACTATTGAGAGTAAAATGAAAAATACTCTCTAAATTTGCCAAAGTTACCCAAAATAGCTGGAACGCAAAAAACCATTTTTGTAGTTCCTGATATACTAATGCTGCTTACTTTTTAAACTAAAATCTATTTAAGTGCTTTTAGACGCTTAAAAGTCTTCAAATTATAAAAACAAAACATTTGTATCATTGTCAACAACTGTAAAATAATTGAAAAACAAAAAAATTCTCCACATATGTAGCTATAAAAACATTTTAAATATTAAATAAAAAAGAAAATGTATATGCACTAACGTATTTACCACTTTAATTTTTTCATTGAAACTCTCCATTTTGCTTTTTAATATATTTATTTATAAAAACTAAACTTTTTCTTTTGCTTGCAAATTTTCAGATAATCTATCAGTTTTATATGTAAACAAAAAACAGCTGAATGTTAAATTCTTGTCCGAACTTACCCAAAGAAAAAGTTCGTGCAAATTTGTACAGGAAATGAAAAAAATTACTCTCAATTTCTCTCTTTTTTGCACAAAAATTGTTATGTGGAACGGTTTTGGGTAACTTTGGGCTAGTTCGGACTGTTTCGTTATGCATATGGAACAGAGCTATTATATACATACAGGGTTGGGCAGTATTTGAAATACATGTATTTGAAATACGTATTTAAAATACAAATACGTATTTTGAATTTTGTATTTTAAATACATACAGATTTTTAAGTATTTTGTATTTTAAATACATATCCTGAAAGTATTTTGTATTTTGTATTTTAAATACATGATCAGCAAGTATTTTGTATTTTGTATTTTAAATACTGCAAACCATGTATTTTATCCGATCCACTGTTGTAGGAAAATTTAAATTTCTTTAAACCGTTAAGAACAGACAATTCATCTATAAAAGGGATTAAGATAGACTGACTTCCAATATTGGAGCATGGTAGTAGACCAGTGTCTCTAATTTGATCATTGGCATAAGTAGATGAAAATAAATCTGCAAACAAGTTACTTATTTCAGCATCCTCATCTCATTCATTTTCATTTAACTTCATTGTAGGTGGAAAGAAGTAGATTTTCTTTTTAAATTTACAAAATTGTGAAACGATTCTTCTTAAGGTTGTTTTTAATTTTGACGATATAGCTGTTATAGCAATTCTGATTTAATTTGTTATATTCGGCACGAGCAACTGAGTATTTAGCAAAGTCTGATGCTGATCCAGATTTTTTATACTTTTTATAATATCTATTTTTGCTATTTTTAATTTTACAAAGAGCTTTAGTATTCCATGGCGGTCAATTGGTTCAAGATCAAATATATCCTTAGTAGAAACTCATAATAATATGATCGATGACATCAGCTTTGTTTTCAAAGTTAGAAATTGACAGTAAACTACTCCAGTCAGTATTATAAAGTAGCTCATTTACCCTGCTATAATTCCCTTTTTTGAAGCATAAGCTATTGACTATCGATTTTTTCCGCAGAATGAGATGTATATAATGAAAACCATGAATTTACTAAAATTATAGGATGAAAGCGGTCTTCTGGCAAAGTGAATGAATCAGTGCGAAGAACAGAGGTGTCAACATAATCATTTACAAAAACCAGGTCTAAAAATTTAATATTATCGTTATAGATGCCATTCATCTGATAAAGATTCACATCTAGTAAGCAATCAATAAACTCAGTGTATTTCTCATTGGCGCCAGATTTATAGGGCGTGAATTAACCATTATCAGTAGAACGGTTCGAGGAAATAATAGACATATTAAAATCACCAACTGCAATGATAGTATCATTGTGATTAGACATTCGTACAACGGAGGAGATAGCGTCCGAGTGTTTCTGGTAAATTATTTCAGGTGAATTAGAAGGGATATACGAACACGCTACGAAAATTCTCTTATGTTAAATTTTGTCAAAACAGCCATAAATTCAATATCCAGAAAAGACGTAAACGATAAAGCTTCGGAAGTGAGCAGGCTAGAAACTGCTATCAAGACACCACCTTCCTTTATGTTATTGCTACGATCACATCTATATATAGTATACTTAGCAGCAAAAATTTCCGTGTTCAATATATGTATTATCATTAAGCCATGTTTCAGTAAATGCTATAGCATGATAGTCAAATGAGTAACTTTGATTAAATTTTTTTTTTTTTTTAACATAGTAGAAAATTTATTTATTGTATCTTCAAAAACTGAACTAACAATAAGTGTTCAAATCTTAAGTATAAATATTATAATTAGGCCCAACCAGTGTCGGACATAAACTTAGTGATAGTAATTAATAATACATAAATGTGTTAAGCACAAAAATATTCAAAAAATTTAATCTGAAGTGTGGCGTATTAAGGCCGTAGTATCCCTCTTTTTTAAGCGGATGTGTCCAGGAAAGTTCAAGATGTTACGAGCAAGGGGATTAGGATTGAACTCGAGTTTTGTTAAATATTTGCCTGCATATTTTGCAATTTCAGCGGACACAAGTGGCATATTTAAATCACGATGTAAAATTGAATTTTTCATGTACCATGGAGCCGATGTTATTAACCTTAAAATTTTGTTTTGCAATCGTTGTATTCTCTCTACATTGGAAGCTGAAGCAGTGCCCCATAGCTGAATTCCATAACACCATATTGGTTTCAAAAGCGACTTGTATATTAAAAGTTTACAATCTAGACTGAGGGTAGAATTTCTACCAATCAGCCAATGTATCTGGGTTAATTTAATCTTCATTTGTGTTAGCTTAGAATCTATGTGGTGTTTCCATGTAAGCCGTCGGTCAAGGTATATACCAAGGTATTTTGATTAAATAACGCAGATAACTTCTTATTAATGCCACGAACATTTTGGTATATAAGAATAAATTTTCAATATATTTGTTTAGTTTTTTTTCAATATTTGTTGCCGTTGAAGGCAATTGAACAGAATTCCTTTGTCTTGTTTTAAATATAAATTCGCGAACGTAAATACCATTAGCCCAGAAGTTTGGAGAAATAACTATATTAAACAACTCTTCCGGTACAGTAATCTTGAATGATGCCACTATTCTTGGTTCAGAGTAAGAAAATTTGTACACTGAGATATCTAAGTTGGAACCGTACTTTAAGTTTATATATGAATAAACTTCTTCAACAGTAGTATCTAATGCTAATCGGTGAAACGAAGATTGTTTTGTTTGGAGGTATAACTCTAATCGGTCTAATAACCCCTGCAGTATTATTTTTGATTCCAGTTTGAGCAGGACTAGTACATCTATTAGATAGGTTATTAGTAGTTAATATATAAACTAGGATGTGTGTATGTATGTATGCATGTAACGTAATGGCTCCAAAACGGCTGGGCCGATTTTGACGAAGTTTTCAGGAAACCTTCAGAATACTCGGGCGGGTGACACTGTGAAGTCTGATTTTTGAATTTCGGTCTGTGGGCAGAGGGGCGTGGCGAAATCCAATAATTCATAAAATGAGAACGGCTGGGCCGATTTCTGTAAAACTTTTTGTCAGTTGTTCGTATTTTCGAGGAGAAGGTTTTTATGGAAGAAAATTTTGGAAAATCCCTCCGGAAAAGTCGGAAAATTGGAAAAATAGAAAATCGAGTTTTTGTATGAAATTTTGTTTCCTTAATGGCTTTTCACATGAAAAAAAAAGATAGTTTGTCTGAAGGCTTAAAATTGGGGCGAGGCGAAGTTCGCCTGGTCCGCTAGTAGTTAATAAAGTATTAACAGGTGTTCTTTCGGCGACTGTAGACAATTGAGTGGGTTGGGTCGTACGTTGAATAGAAGATACGGTACTGTCATTAACAATACATAAATACATAAGTACATGTACATGACGTGAAAGTATTTTGTATTTGAAATACGTGCAATAAATGGAAGTATTTTGTATTTTGTATTTTAAATACATACAGATTTTTAAGTATTTTGTATTTTAAATACATCTCCTGAAAGTATTTTGTATTTTAAATACATGATCAGCAAGTATTTTGTATTTTAAATACCGCAAACCATGTATTTTGCCCAACACTGTATACATACATATATACGTATGTATGTATGTATTAATATATCTGCAATAATTAAAATTATGTTCTTTTAGACATACATACATATGTATGTATGTATAATTTTTCAACTTTAGGCTACACTCGTATTTATGTTTTGTATGTATGTATAAAAAGAAATAAAATTTGGTTAATATAATATTCAAGCTTGAGGTCTTTTATCGTTTAACAATTTTATTGAAAAAAAGTTTTCACTTCCATTTTTTTGAAATGCTAATTTTTTTATTTTATCATTTAAAAAACAGAATTCTCCTGAAGATGATACTCAATGACTATCGAAATATCGATTATTTTTTAATAAAATTGTTAAATGATAAAAGACCTCAAGCTTAAATATTATAATAACGAAATTATTATAAAAAAAGGTCAAAAATATAGATATATTAATAAATAAAATGTATATATTATGATAACTTAAATTATTATTTCTTTATTATTTGTGCTGCAATTTTTGAATTTTAAAAGTTCTTGAGCATATATGTATGTAAGTGAAGTTAAGTTATTATCAGTGATTAGTGTGCAAATTAAATTAGGAAATTTATTTATTTTTGCCCCTTTTTTCCAATTTTTTAAAAAAGGACAATTTCGAGGCAGGCGTATCCTTGATCGGAATTGAACGAAATTTAGACGGATCATTAAACATATTATAGATAGTGTCTGTGCAAAATTTCATTAAGTTATCTTTTCTTTCCTTTCCGTTATGACAATTTTTAATTTAAGGATATATGGGAAGGACACGAATCCTTGGAATTTAAATGACCAAACTTTAGGTGTGGTTATGTTTTATTAATTAAAACATATGTGCCAAATTTCATCACTTTGTGATAACTCCTTCTATTTTTGGCCACTCGTTATATAAATCACGACACTGCGCGCTGGTGCTGTGTTGTGTCGAGGTGAATACAATAAACTTAAATTAATGGATCTTCAGATTTCAACTACATTATATGGGAAATAAAATGAAATGAAGCTCACATAAAAGATTCTTAGATTTAAATTGAGTGGGCCAAAACGAGGTTCTGACTGTGGTCATCGCAGTGTTAACTTCACAAACTCCTAAAGCATCTAAATGCTTCTCGACAGGGAATTTCCAATTTTCATAATTGTTCCCACAAAATTGTGTAATACCAGTTTTCTCTTTGGACCCCATAGCCTATTGTTTTATTAAAAAAATGTGAACCAACAATCTGAAAACGTTTTATAACTGTTTAATTATATTATTTATTAGACAAGAGTTTATTTTTATTACTTTCAAAAAATTTATAAAATTGATCATTGTTTTTAAACGTAAGATCCACAAGTATAATAACTCGAGTGAAATAAAATCAGAAGTATTATCTGGTGAATACAAAATCATCTTAAAGCGAGGACGCAGCAGTGTTGAACGCTTTTCAAAGTATTGAGACTGATGGCAGTGTGGAAATACACGGCCTTTTAATTTGTAGTAAATTAAGAAACATTTATAAATATAATAAACAGACCAGCCCGAATTTGGTGAAGAATAAGTGGTATATTAAGGCCGAGTTAGAAAATGTTTTTGTCGTGAATATATTTACAAAATGGGTTGTGATAAACTGAACATAATTAACATTTGGAACGATTTTCCGTCATCCCACGTCAAATTTAGTTTATGAACAGACCGGTTTCGGCTTTGTGCCATCTTCAGTATTCTCGAATGCTGTTAACACAGCATTCCGAACAAATAACAATTTGGGTAGAATACTCCAAGACAGCACAAACGAGACAGACTGCCTGGATAAACAAGGAGTATACAAATTAACTTGCACATGCCAACACAGTTACATCGGACAAACGGGACGAAAGATAAAAACCAGATTTCGGGAACATATGAGAGACTACAACAAAAAAATGAGAGAACCAGGAACAACACCAGAATCGAATTTTGCGAACCACATATTCAACAAAAAATGTACACCAGCGCATATTAGAAAAACGGTTAAACTGTTACACATACAGCATAAAGGACGGCGGTTGAACGTATTAGAAAACATGGAAATATACAAACAGAAAACTTTTGACGGGAGAATAATAAATGAACAAATAAACACTGCCTCGGACATAATATTTGAACCATTAAAATATTTTTACACAAAAGAGAACAATAATTTAACGGAACCGAACAATATAACAACAGATGTACAAGACAAAAGGCCAATCCAAAAACGCACAATCATAGATTACTACCTGTATTCGAGAACACTGAAGATGGCACAAAGCCGAAACCGGTCTGTTCATAAACCAAATTTGACGTGGGATGACGGAAAATCGTTCCAAATTCAAACAAACCCCGTCGGAAGAATATCACAAAAATCGACAAATGCCTGTCAGGCTTATAACTCGGACACAATTGGACTTATAACAATTTACAAACTACGTCAACTGAAAATAAGTACAATAAAAGCAAACATTTGGTTTAACAAACAATGCCTTGCATTGAATGTCACACCAAAATACGCTAAAATACAACTAAAGACAAACACAGTAGCTAGTAAGAAGACTGTTAGAATAGCGGAAAGAAGTTTCGTAAAATTTGAAATCCAGAGCCTATATAAGAAAAAGGAAATGACGAACTCTGAACTTCTACATATTCACTTACAATTAGCAGAACGAGTCCCAACCAACATACTGATGGACATATTTGGCCAAGTAAACACAGCGAACGCGGGAGCAATTGAACAGAAATACAAGAATTTAAACAAAAAACTCGACAAACTAACAGGATCGGCAAACTGCAAGCTACACAAAGAACACAACTTCCACACTAGATTTATAAACCTAACTGAAATGGCAGTCAATGATGAAGAAGCTCAGTTACTGAAAAAGGGGCTAAAGCACAATATCCGAGAAAATAATAAAAGGAGGGAAATAGAGCAAACCATTGTGGACACAGAGGTGGCAATATCGATGCTACCAAACGAGGAGCAGGATCAAGCCAGATATACCTGCAAACGCATAATAGAGAAGGAGATCAAATCTAAAAGGAGTCAAAACAGGGAATGCGAAGCTGTTAGAAATTTAAGACAAAAACTTAAATCTAATAATGTCGTAACAACAAAAGCAGATAAAGGAAACACAACGGTATTAATCAGCAAAAATGATTACATTACCAAAACGGAGCAGTTGATAGAAGACACTAAATGTCGGAAAATTAGGAAAGATCCTACAGACGAATACCAGGCGAAAGTCAGGGAAATAATCAAAAAGGCAACCAAAATAATAACACCAAACATATCGTACTCGTTAACGCTCATGAACCCATGCGCTCCATCCATGATTGCTAGCCGAATACACCAATGAGACCCATAATTAATTACAAATCGGCCCCGAGCTACAAACTATCGAAATACCTAAAAACAATACTGAAAGACAACTTGGACCTAGAAAACAAACACACAATAGCCAACACCACGGAATTAGTTAATAGGCTACAGAGCGTGGATATAACAGAAAACACTAGGCTAATCTCATTTGATATAAAAGACTTGTATCCATCAATTCCAACAACAGAGACAATAAACATTGTACATAAAACACTGCTCAACAAAACAAAAGACGTAGAGTTTTCAATGCAACTCGCAAATACGCTAAAAGCCACATTGGAGCAAAATTATTTCAAATTCAACAATAACATATATAGACAAACCAATGGACTAGGAATGGGTAATCCAACATCAGCAATCCTAATGGAAATATTTATGCAAAATTTAGAAGAGAAATATGTCGAGAACCTAAAAACCAATTTCGGGGTTACATTCTATGCGAGATACGTAGATGATATTATATGTATACTGGAAGGAAATAAAGAGGAACAAATTCTGGATCTACTGAACAAACAACACAAAAACATAAAATTCACAATGGAAGTGGAAGAAGGCAATAGCATAAAACGGGCAAACAAGAGCTTAAATAGGATCCAATACGAAATATACAGGAAACCAACTGCTACAGACACAATAATATACAATTCATCAAACCATCCTCAACAACACAAAAACGCGGCAATTAGACAATTAGTAACGAGACTTGAACGAATACCACTAACGCGGGAGGCATATAGAAAGGAGTTGAAAATAATTTATAGCATAGCGGAAAACAACGGGTATAGGAAAAAATTGGTAGACAAAATCAGAAGAGATATCAAAACAAGTGGGGAACGGAACAAAGAACAGGAGCAGGAGAAGAAAGCTTGGGCTACTTTAACATATATGGGCACATCAACATACAAACTTGCTAAATTTTTTAGAAAGCACAACATTAACACAGCATTCCGAACAAATAACAATTTGGGTAGAATACTCCAAGACAGCACAAACGAGACAGACTGCCTGGATAAACAAGGAGTATACAAATTAACTTGCACATGCCAACACAGTTACATCGGACAAACGGGACGAAAGATAAAAACCAGATTTCGGGAACATATGAGAGACTACAACAAAAAAAATGAGAGAACCAGGAACAACACCAGAATCGAATTTTGCGAACCACATATTCAACAAAAAATGTACACCAGCGCATATTAGAAAAACGGTTAAACTGTTACACATACAGCATAAAGGACGGCGGGTGAACGTATTAGAAAACATGGAAATATACAAACAGAAAACTTTTGAGGGGAGAATAATAAATGAACAAATAAACACTGCCTGGGACATAATATTTGAACCATTAAAATATTTTTACACAAAAGAGAACAATAATTTAACGGAACCGAACAATATAACAACAGATGTACAAGACAAAAGGCCAATCCAAAAACGCACAATCATAGATTACTACCTGCATACAGATAATACACCTATTAAATAATCGCCGCGCTATAAAGACAGGGAGCACAGACATGGTATATAGAAAAATGAGAGGAACAGGTAGCAGGTAGAGAGAGGGAGAGAATGAGAGACACATAGACATACAAGGACGAGAGAGAGAAACACAAAGGGGCAAAGAAAGAAAAAACGAACCATACAAAAGACAACGTACAGCGAGAAAATGACTTTGTTTTATTTATATTTATTTATTAGTAGTATTTAAAATACTTTTTAATTACATTTATACTTAAAATTAAATTAATACAAAATAATTTTAATAAAGAAAATCATTTTAATAAAGAAAATCTTTAAAATCCCTAGTTATTAACATTTCTTATAAAAGTTACACTTTTTCTTCTAAAAATATTGTAATTAATTTCATTCTTAATGTCATTTGGCATCATGTTGTAAATTTTTAATCCTAAAATAATATAAAATAAAGATCTTTGCATAGCGGTGCACCATATTTATTCCCATCAGTTTAGTCTTATTTTCGTTTAATTTTAGTTTGTTCATTTTTAGCCATTTATCGATGTTATCCATATCTATTTTTAGGTTACCGTAACAAATCTCGTCAGTCGCCGCTTCTGTAAAAATCAGAGTATCATCAGCATATATATAATATCTTGAATACCATATTTCTCTAGCTTTTTCAATAAAATGCCTCGATCAATTGTTTCAAATGCTCTTTTAAATTCAAGGAATATGGCAGCTATTTTGTTATTCTTCTTTATATTTTTCCATCTGTTTATAACATAGTTGATTGCAGTTTCACATGAGTATTTCTTTCTGAAGCCTGATTGATATTTTGACAGTAGTTTGTGTTTTTCCATGTATTCTTCCAGTTGGTTTTTTACTACCTTTTCAATAATTTTTTCACAAGTTTTTAGATTGTTAATAGGCCGGCATTCTTCACTCCATCCAATTGGTAGGAAATATTCCAGTTTCAAGCATATTCCAGTTTCAAGCATATTCTGTGGTTTCAAGTGACTTGTTTATTATCTTAAGTAATTTCTGTCCCAAAATGACCCAATTGTCTAATATCAATTTTGTACTTACTTTATTATAATCGGATTTTTTCTTAATGTTCATACATATATTTTTTAGTTCTTGTATATTTATTGCACGGAATTTAAATCTAAAATCTAACACAGGTATATGATTTTGATATTGCACATAATTTATTGAATTCCTGATTTCTTTAGTACTACGTATGAAATAACAGTTGAAATTCTCAGCTATTTGAAGCGTATCCTTATATTCTATTTGTCCAAATATCACAGACTTAACTTCATTTTTGGTTTTTTTAGTACTAGGTCCTTAATTTTACGCCACATTTCTTTCTGGTTACTTGTATTAGTAATTTTTTATTTATATATCTATTTTTTTCATTTTCAGTTTTTGCTTTATATATATTTCGTATTATCTTATAATTGTTCCATGCCTGGGCTGTATTAATTGCTTGTTGGTATTTAAAAATTTTTTTCTCTTTTTAAAATTCTGAGTTCATTATTGTACCAGTTATTACTTTTTCCGTTAATTTTTCTCTTGGAAATAAATTTTCTTATTGCACCCTCACAAAATGTGGACATAGAGATTTAAATCATATATTATATCATATTGTAATATTGCACTAATTTCATCGTTAAATCTCGTCTTATTATATTTAAAAAATTCTATTTCCGTTAGCTTTTCTTGTTTATCTACATGGGTGTAGCTAGGTATGGGCCTAGAGGGCCGTGGCACCCACCTAATTCTATAACAATTTTTTTTACATGCATACAGTATAAAATTATTAAAAAATGCACAGGGTATTGTGGTTCAAATCCCCCGTTTTCATCACCTGCTGAATACTGGAAGCGATCTATATACATTCCTTATATAGATTCTTTAATTTCATCACTGGACAGAAGATTTAATGAAGAGAATAGGCCAGCGTTTGCAATTCATTGTTTACACCCGTCAAACATGCTTTCTTTGAAGCTGGAAGAGCTTAAAGATGCCACAAAAACGTTTGAGCATTTTTATGAGTTGGATGATGTGGAAGGAAATTTTGGTATAATTCTTGGCAATAAAAAAAAATGGGTAAAGACGAATTATCCGACTTAGAGCTGGCGAGTATTTTGAAAGACGCTGGATTATTTTATCCAAATATAAGGAAGGTGTTATTAATTTCATTGTCACAGCCGTGCACTACTGCAACTGTTGAGCGGTCATTTAAGTCGAGTAAAAACATGGTTGCGCTCCACAATGACTGAAGCTCGTTTAAACGGTAAAATAATATGCAATTTTATTTATTATCAAAAATAAGTATATCGTATATTGCAGAACTATGTATGCTAAGCGTCCACCGAAGATTGGAGAGAAGAAGGACGAATTTTTGGAAAAAATTCTAGCAAAATTTTCAGAAGATCCACGCAGATTACTCCTCAAATACATCGAAATTGTAATAATCATAAAAAATCATAATCATAGAAAATCATAATTTTCGTGGCATCACCCTATTTCATATCCTGGCTACGCCCTTGTTTATCTATTTGTTTATTTATAAATATATCTATTGATTCATGGTCTGCTATTTTGTAATTTATATTAGTTTTTGCCACAATACTTTCATTATTTGTAATAATATAGACTATTAAAGTGTTAGAGTTCTGTGTTATTCTTGTATATTCGCTTATTATTTGTCTTAAACCGTTATCATTTAATATACTTTCTACTTTATTTCTGTAGAAATCTTTAAACCAGTCTATATTAAAATCTCCCGCTATTATAATATCACAGCAATTTTCGCATATTTCCTCAATGAACTCCCGAAAGTCTTCGCAAAATTCCGCCATTTGACTACTAGGAGACCTGTATACCAGTACCACTATAAACGATGTTGTTTCATAACTTGCTTTACATGCGCTGTTCCAGTATTTTGTTTCCTTTATACACTCTTTAATTTTTTTTATCTTCCATTGTTTTTTTAAGTACATAATTACCCCACCAGTTTTAAATTCATGTTTATAGTCTATTAGGTTTTGTTTACTTTTGATAACGCCATCTTGAATATCTTTTAATACCATATCAATGCTTTGTATATATTACATGCAATCATCACACATATATCTAATAAATCTGTTTTCGTCCATAATTTTCACCGAGTATTGGTCTATTCCCGCACATTTTTTCGTGATATGGAATACTTT
The DNA here is from genome assembly GCA_963681545.1 of Germaria angustata. Classification (NCBI taxonomy): domain Eukaryota; kingdom Metazoa; phylum Arthropoda; class Insecta; order Diptera; family Tachinidae; genus Germaria; species Germaria angustata. The sequence continues at coordinate 73,808,038 of OY812999.1, read as the reverse complement.
ACCACACACTCCACTGCAACATATGCCACTTTCCGATATTTTGCTTGTTTTCTTCTTGGCGTTGCCACTTATAATGATTTAAAGAAAGCGCAGTTTTTATTTCTATTGGTGCCGTTCCTATTGCAGTATTTATTTCAGACTATTGCGAATGAAAGTCCCCTTTCACACACATCAGGTTTTCTTGATCAAGTTTTTATTCAGCTGTGAGAATGATAGAGAACGTATGTACTACCTTCTCTATCTTTCTCACAGCTGAATTGAAACTTGATCAAGAAAACCTGATGTGTGTGAAAGGGGACAAAGCACCTTACAATGAAAGGAACACATGTTAGTTTTTTAACAATATCTTTTTGTTGAAAAGATACATCGCTTAATTGCAACACTGTAATATTGCATCTTTCTTTATATCTATTCGCGTCTTGAATACATGCCGTAGGCTGATTGGCTGTTACATTCAGCTATTGATTACTCTCGGGTTAATTTTACTTTTACATACTTTTTCTTATTTTTTAACTTCACTTTAGTTCTAACCTTTGGTTAATAAAGAAGTTCGCTACATGCATTGAATTGTAAAACCCATACGTGTTTTATTAACACTACACTTATAAAATGTTAAATAATTGCATTAATCGGGTATGTTCCAGGTTTCGACTCGGATTGAAAACGAAAAATTTTTTGAATCCCAATAATTTATAAATTGGTGTTCTGAATTTAGCATCTTTTTTCACATTCGAAGTTTATGTTCGAAAAAAATCTAAAAGTCAACACCTACGGTTGCGCAAAAATCAACTGCTGCCGGCAAAAAAGTTAAAAAAATGAACAAATTACAAAAATAAAGCAATTTACAGAGTATAAAAAAATAAATTTTTTCAATTAATTTTCTACGGGAATAAAAACAAAATTAATACTCTTAAAGAAACATGGAATGAAAATAAAATTATTCAATACTCTCAAAAAATACAACTAACGAAAATAAAATTATTTGCTTTTGGTTGATCTGCTTGATTTGATATACCGTTACATCGTACAACTTTTGAACATGAAACATGCTCTTGTTGGTTTAAATTCACATCAACAAATACAAAGACCTTACAAGCTGGCTTTCATTTTAAAATTTTTTGAAAGAGATTATTAATTTTATTCTCTTTGCTTCTTCTAGTTGCGTTATTTATCAGCGCGGTTGTTAGCCGGCTATAGGAATATCGACTACGTTGTCTTGGCACCATATGTTGTTAAAACAGAGTATTGCCTGATTATTACATTGTGATTTTACATTACATTTTAGTTTATGCTGATTACCATAAACTAGCACAGAGTACTTAACCAGAGTACTCAACTTTGACGTATAAAAAGGGTCCGAATCATATTTTGCATAAACTGTATAACGTGCATAAAGTTTGTGTGAAGAGATATCTATATAAAAACTACTAGATTAGCTCTCCCTTTCACACAAACTTTATGCATGTTTACAAAGTTGTCGAGTCTAGTTCTAGTTTATGCTTTATACCACAGAATATACACAGAATACCCAACTTTGACGTTTAAAAAGGGTCCGAATCATATTTTGCATATACTTTGTATAACGTGCATAAAGTTTGTGTGAAGAGATACCTATATAAAAACAACTAGATTGGCTTTCCCTTTCACACAAACTTTATGCACGTTTTCAAAGTTGTCGGGTCTATGTGTAGTTTATGCTTTATACTTTCAATAATTTTCTCAGCGTGAGTACGAAATTTTTGCTATTCCTGTTACATACTTCCCTCCCCTCATCAAAAAGAAGCGTAAATTGTTTGTAAATTTTAAATGTACTTAGTGCAACAGCTGTATAGTCTTTGGTTAAACTGAGTACACAGTGTGGGTCTCATTATTGATTCCGTTCCGCGATTGTGGAAAGCATTTTTTGTGCGGAAGCACAATTTGCAATTATTAACTCCTATCGTGAACGTTTTTTTCCCTCGAAATATTTTCCCTTTTCCCCAAGTTGCAATCGTGAATAATTTTTCCCTTCAAATGTGCGAAATTTAATTCAGTGGGGAATAATATCCACAAAATTATTTTCATTAAAAAATTTGCCATATCGTGAACGACTTTTTCAAAAATATTTTTCCCCTTTTTGTGTTAGTTTGTTCACTTTGTTTTCTCTAGGGAACTGGATAAAAATGTAAGTAATTTTTATTTTCTTTCGAATATTCTGATTATTTAAAATTATTTTTAAGTCGAAATCAACAAATAAAGTGCAAAGCGACACCCTACTCAATAGAAAGCAAAACAACCGACCCATTGATAGTGGTTTTGTAAGTTTCCAAAGATGTGATGGGCGAATCCTGGAGTTCTCTTGTAGAAGATCTAAATAGTGCTGGTCCTCCTCTGAAAAGAATCCGTGAATGGAAGAAGGTAGTCTTATTTTATATATTGTACATTTTTATACATACATACATATATAACTTGTATTAGGTGTGGATAGACTAAAAAAGGTATGTCCGGTCAAAGGCGCTAATTTGAAAAGCCAACGGGAAAAAGGAGGTGGACCAAACAATACCAAAAGTTTGTCAGTAAGCGAGCAGTGCATATATGAATTAATAGGAATGAAAGAGACTGTAGAGGGCTTAGAAAATTCCTTCAGCTTTGGTTTGCCAGAAGACTTTTATGGAGGAGAAAACTTGAATTGTTAATTTAATTATTTATTGATTTTAAATAAATACTTTTCAATTTAATTTGAGACATAAATATTTGTATTTATTTACCTTTCTAAAGCAAAATACTTTTTTAAATGTATATGTACATACATACAATTTGAAATTATATTCTTATTCCCTGTTTATACATTCTTCTCATTCTACATTCACTACGTATTGATAGCGGAAACAAACATTCCCATAAAATTCACGATAGCAAATTTCCCTTCATGGGGAATCAAGACGCTAGTGAAGACAACAAACTGGGCATCACTGACAAACTTTTTCGGTTTGCTAAAAATTTGTATATATCACTTTCGTTTTCACTTTTCAACTCAGGACTGTTGATAATATTCTTGTTGTGTTGCTCATCTTTTATCTTAACAATATTGTGGCTATCAATAGCATCAGCTTTAATTGGCTCTGTAATAAATTTTACGTCGCGAGAAATCACCACCTTTTCCTTTAATGGAACAAAACATCTATATGCTTTTGATTGTGCATCAAAACCGATGAATATAGCTTCTTCTGCCTTTGGATCTAACTTTCTACGCTGAGCATCTTGAACACGAACAAAACATTTTTCACCAAAACGCCTTAAATTTCCATAAAAAGGTTTACGGCCATGCCACAACTCAAACGGTGTTGTTTCTACAGACTTCCATGGCAACATGTTTTGTATGAAGTTTGCTGTTGAGATCGCTTCGCCCCAAGACGTATTATTCATCTCAGCATCTAATAGCATACAACGCGCCATTTCGATTAAGGCCATGTCACATACAACTTTTGCTTCGCGTTGCGTTACAGCATCGCTTTGACATTTAAGTTGAAATGTACATACTTATACGAAACATGCCACATAAAACACTTTTAACGCAGCGTGACGCAAAAAGTTCGGTAACTCTCAACTTTTTGCGTGCTTTGACAATCAAAGTTATGTATGTATGTATGTAAGAATATGATATGAAAATGTGATGTTATATGAAAAATGCTTATTTTTTATTTTTAAAATTTATATAGTATATAGCATAAGATTATTTTATTGTAAAAAATCAGTGGCAGCGTATTATTAATAATATTTTACATTTTTATATGAATACATACATACATATGTATGTATGTTTTTGAAAATCCAAAAAACAAATGAATTGCTGACAATAAAAAGCTTTATATGGTATAGTGGTGTATTTTCAATAAACTACAATAGGTGATAACAAAATAAACACACAAAAGCAAATAATATTTTCACTTTAATTTTTATAATAAAAAATAATTAGCAAAATTCATATCCACCTTTTTGGTAAACACACAATGCGCGCGTTGTGTCAAAGTTTTCATTGTGTCATACACCTTTTGCGTTACGCTTTTCTGTCAAAGTTAAAAACGTCACGCAACGCTACAAAGTTTTATCTGACACGGCCTTTAGAGTTTTATTTTTACGCTCTGCAACACCATTCTGTTGCGGCGAATATGGCGCAGTACGTTGAATTTTAATACCATTTTTATTTAAGTATTCTATGAACGTTAACGAATTCACCACCACGATCTGTTCTGAGGCATTGAATTCTATGGCCAAATCTGTTCACCGTGTACTCATAAAATTCTTTAAATTTATTGAGCGTTTCAGATTTTTCTCTAAGCAGATAAACAGTGGTGTAACGTGAATAGTCGTCAATGAAGGTTAATACATAGCGCTTAGCTGATGGTGTTGTTGTTTGCATTGGCCCACACAGGTCGCTATGAATCAGTTGCAACACTTTCGTTGATCGATATTTAGACTCTTTTGGAAAAGGAAATCGTGTTAACTTGCCCTTTATACAAACGTCGCAATCTGTAGAGTACTTACAGCAAGCGAAAGCTTCTAATGGAGGCTAGCAACAGTATCCTTCTTTACGGAAGCGAGATTTAAGGCGAGCAAATGAAAGCGAGGAAAAAGGAGAACAAACTATTGGTCGTACAAAGAACAGCAGCGTTACGAGTGATATCTGCATATCGTACGGTGCCAGCATGCGCTGTTCTAGTGATATCAGGAATGATACCAATTGATCTGCAAATATTACGACGAAGAAAGCTATGGACGATGAGACATATTAACAGCATAGAACCCGAAAACGATAATAACATACAGCAGGAGATCATGCAGAGTTGGCAGGACAGGAACACTAGCACGAAAGGCAGGTGGACCGCAAGACTTATTCCAAATATAGAGAAGTAGGTGAATAGATGTTTCGGGGATGTAAACTACTACTTGACTCAGATGTTGTCAGGTCATGGATACTTCCAAAAATATCTCCACAAAATGAAGAAATGCGACAATCCGTTTTGCTTGTATGAAAACGAAGATGTTGTGAATGATGCTGAGCACACTTTTTTCAAGTGTTCCCGATGGACAGTACACCGTGAAGAGTTGGAAGCCGTTACAGGACCACTCATGGTGGAGAACATTGTGAACAATATGATATCTGATGCGACCAAATGGCGAGCAGTTGCGAAGTACTGCGAAACAATATTAAGGTCGAAGAAACCCTCCTTAGACGCTGCAGGATGACTGAATAATTCGTCTATGTAGACGACAGCTTAAAAGTAGGCTACATTAAGCAGGGTGGCTGATAGCCAGCCATTGGGAAACCACTTCGAAGTAATGCTAACGCGGTCCCGGAGTGGGGATTATTTCCCGGAGAAAGGAGGTTTTTTAGTCGGTATACCTATAAGGGGAGCCCGACATATCACAGATGGGAACAACCCACTGTGAATGCAGTAATGCATTTTTACCTCCTTGAAAAAAAAACAGCTTTCAGTACATCCAGCTAATTTCATACCTGAAGCCTTTTTTTCCTTTTCGATTCTACGAATTGCGTCAATATTACGATGGCCTAAGATACGATGCCAAAAATGAACGCAAATATTTTTCTCGTTTCTTACGTAATTCACTGAATTTTTCAGACGCAGTTTGTACAGATTGTTTTTTAAGTCGGCGACTGCTATTTGTTTATTATTTGGTAATCGTATGTCGCACACATTTTTGGACAACATCACCTTTATTTCTTTTTCGGCCAATCGTTTCACGGAAATTAGATTACCTCCAATTTGAGGAACATATAACACATTTTCAATGCGCACTTTATTGACCTGTCCTGCTTTATTTAATGGATATATCACAACACTGCCTATTCCGGATGCAGGTATCATTTCACCATTCGCAACAGAAACACTTTCAGTATGAGAACCACCAAACTCATCAAACATGTTACGATCACTTGCAATATGGCAAGTGACACCAGAGTCCACAATCCAATCGCTACTGCCTTTTGTGCCAACAAGAAATAGGTGCTCGGCAGATTCATTTTGTTCAATAATATTAGCCTTTGATTTACCCTCATCTGTGTTAAACTTATTAGCCTTCCACGCAGAGTATTCTATGCATTTACTTCGAATGTGACCTTTCTTCTTACAGAAGAAACACGTAATGCCACTCCCACTCCTACGTTTAGAATTCGATACGTGCAATACATCAACCCCTTCTACAGCAACCAGTTTATCTCTTTCTTACCTTCGACGATATTCTATGATTTTAGCGCTTACTAACTCCGGTGTTAAATTTTTCTCACCATGTGCTTCCATTGCAGTGATAAGTCCATCATAACTACTTGGGAGAAATCCCAACATTGTAGCTGTCATTATAAATTCCCATGTAATGGAGCTACCGAAAGCTAAAAGCTTTTGAAATATTTCGCTCATTTGATTGATATGCGCTTCCATATTGCTGTCTTCATTTGTCCTTTTTGCCATTACTTCTCGCAACAGTCACACTTTTACACCTGGAGAGTCTCGCTCATAAAATTCATTCCACGCCTCTTTTGCACTGGACTTACCACGTATATGATGAATTTGGTCATCTCCAATACACAAAGCTATATTGGCGTGTGCCTTTTGATCAACTTTTGACAAATTGGCTGAGTTTTGCGCATCTGCCCCATTGACAATGGCTGTCCACAAACCTTCGCGCTTCAAAAACATTTCAATCAAACGCCAATTGAAATAATTTGTAGATGTCAATTTTGGTATTTGGTAATTTCCACTAAATTCGGCCATAATATATATTTTCTTCTTTTCTATCCACAATAATATTTTACCAACAATAATCTAGGCAATCACTGGGCCCATAACCTTTTGTTGGAGCTAAGAATCGAAAAGACAACTTTCTTATTTATTTGAAGAAAATATATATATTTATTTTTTATTCATTAATTAAATAGAAAAGAAGATTATTATTTTATTTAACAAACGCGCTATGCTGTTCATGTGGTTGACAAACAAGAGAGAGAGAAAAAAAGGAAGTTACATTGACAAGTGTTTTGATTGACAAGCTTTACAATGCTTAAAGAAAATTAAATAAAAGAAGTTATCGATAATTAAAGATGTGAAAATGTAAATAATATACAACAGCAATAGCATTCTTCTCTACGGTTGTGAAATCTGGGGCAGGGAACTAAATGAGAAGCGAACGAAGGCCCTACTGTCTGTACAGAGAACATCTGCTATAAAGATTGCTTCCGCTTACCGCACTGTCTCAACAGCAGCCATTCTTGGTATAGCAGGAACGACCCTAATAGATTTGCAAATACGAGAAAGGGAGAAGCTATGGATAAAGAAACAGACAGACGGCTTCGAACAAAGGGACAAGGAGATTTTAAGACAAGAGACCCTTCAAAGATGGCAGGCAAGATGGAACGAGTAAGATACAGCCAGATGGACGAAGAGACTTATTCCGAACATAAATAGCTGGCTAGAAAGGAGAGACGGAGAGGTAAACTACTACCTGACTCAAATGATGACCGGCCACGGGTACTTCAGGAAATATCTGCACAATATCGGCAAGTGCAGCACGCCGTACTGCTTATATGGAGAAGGAGATATGGTCGATGATGCTGAACACACATTTTTTAAGTGTCATAAATGGGCCGACAAACGCCAGGAACTTGAGAACCAAATAGGAGAAATGTGTGTTGAATTCATTGTGTACCGTATGATACAAAATAGGACCTGCTGGCAAGCTGTAGCTAAGTACTGTAAATACATTCGCATGGAGAAGAAACCTGACCTAGAAGCAGCAGACTAGACACGAACTAGCAAGGCGGGGACCTGGACGCACACCAAATTCGAGATGAGGGCTGAAATCGCAGCCAAGAGGAAACCACCCTGAAGTAATGCATCACAGCGGTGCCGGGGTGTAATCACTTTCCAAGAAGAGGAAATAAGGAGGTTTTTTAGTCGGTATACCAATTTTTTCTTGGAGAGCCCGACATAACATGGTCAGTGACGACCCCGTGCATGCAGTAATGCATTTTTCCTTCTTTTCCGCCAAAAAAAAAAATACCTTTTTCTTAGTGAAAGATTTATCAAAAGTTATTAGAATGGGCGGTAAGAAGTCAAAGATTGAAGAACCAAACGCTAATGTCGTAAATTACATTTTGGTTAAAATTAATTTCTCACCTGTTTATTTCATAATAATAATTTGTCTTGGTAACTATTTACCAATTGCACAAAAGATCTTTGAAAAAGACTTACATTAGATCTGCATCCGTGGCTAACAATCTGGAGAGAGTCTAATATAAAGATTGTTTTTGTTTGCTTCATTATTTGAGGGAAATTTAAATACATAAGATAACTAATTGTTAAAAACTTTTCTGATCTAAGTAGTTCGAAGCAAAAATTTTCTATATTACATTTCTATTCATTTATTGCTTCTCTGCTCACAAAAGAATTTTTTTCTTTTGTGTATCAGTTTGTACATTATATGATCGGATTTACGAGATAAAATTTCTACATGTTCCAATACGAAGGATGAATACGTCTTTTGCTTTCGAAACTAAACCAAACATTATTCTTCGCTTGGCAATACATGGCAAGACTTCTTCCCAATTTATATAAAGTTACATGCTCCATAGAGAGAATACTTCTATACTGTCCTTTGAACTATGAGCTGATTCTTATCTCATTGGCCTTGCCTTTATGCAATTTCTTTATCAGTCTCTTAACTAATGGAATGGGAAACAATCGTATCCATGGCTAATAGCGTAGACAGATGACAGCGTTAATTTGCATTAGCAGTCTTAATTCAAATTAACTTGTGAATTATCCCCATCGCAATGTTTATTAGATTTGATATAAATGCACGAAATCAGACTGAATTTGTACTGAATTTAGCTTTTTCAATATGGCAACACAGTCGATAATCAATCAGCTGTTGGCAAATTATTTACTATTTTAAAATTAAAATGGATTCAAAGTCAGCAGAGGTAAGTTATTTTAACTGTTTTTAACAAAAAGGGAAGAAAATTTTAATATTTCTTTTCATTTTAAGATTTCCAAGGGAAAGAAGCGAAGTGTGTGGTGCGATAGGGATGCACAGGTTCTGCTATAGCTGTGGGCGGAACGTGCCACCGATTTGCGGCGTACCAAAAGAAATGGGCATATTTACAAGGAGTTTTCGGTTCAGATGAATAACAACTTTACTCCGGAGGAAGTGCATGTTAAAATAAGAAATTTTACGCAAAGATACAGGTATTTCTTTTTATCTCATAACAATATTTTTGACACAAAATACCTATTGAAATTTGTAGACAGGAGAAAAAGGAAATGGGACCTTCTGGTGGGACCCCATCGAGCTGGAAATTTTACAGTGCTGTGCACCGGATAATTGGGAGCAATGCGGCCAATAGTGCTGAAATTTTGGAAACTTTTTCATTTGTAAGAATTAATATTTTTTATTTTTGAAAATAATTTAATTTTTAAAAAAATTTAACTCAATTAGGTAAATACACCAGATGCAAACTGTCAGCCATCGCCGGAGTCACAGCCGATACCATCACAAGTATCACACCCATTACCATCGCCAGTGTCACAGCCATTACCATCGCCAGTGTCACAGCCATTACCATCGCCAGTGTCACAGCCATTACCATCGCCAGTGTCAGAGCCATTGCCATCACCAGTGATGATTTCGTCGCCTGCTTCACCACTGTCTCCTCTGAACACCACGTTCTCATCAGCTGCCGCAGCTTCGTCAACCTCTGGAAAAAAAAGAAATCATTTAGGTGAAGTTGTAGCAATGATGAAGGAGCAAAATATAATGTTAAAAAGGGTGGTAGAAGACAGCCAATCGTTATCAAACGAAATCGTCAATGCAATTCGGGAGCAAAACGAAACTGGCAAAGAGTTTTTAACTTTATTGAAAACCTTAGTAGACAAAATTTAAAAGATTGTTATTCTATGCACAATAAAAATATAAGTATATATCGTCACGGAAAATGCAAACCTCTCCATCTAACATTTTGAAAATTTCAGAGAAGAAACAAATTACTTATTTGAACACATAAGCACTGTATTTTGATTTAATAGAACAGAATTTTGAATTTTTTTGTAGATAGGGCGGTTTGCATTTTCTGTGAGGATATATAGTTATAGTAAAATCATGAATTGCGTGAAGCATAATCATAGTGTTTCTACTTACTAAAACTCAAAGCTATTGCATTCCTAATAGTCGATGCTGTCACGTCATTTTCGCCAACTCTTGTTGTTGGGCTGGCTTCGTGTAGTTAAGTCTCCTGCAACATTTTCTATCCATGCGGAAGAAACTTTATCGTTTTCCATTTTCAAAAAGTTGTGCAAAATGCAGCATGTTTTTATTATAACGTTAACATTTTTTGGTGCTACTTGTAAGCCCCTACCAATTCTTCGAAATCTAGCTTTAAGTTGGCCAAATGCATTTTCGATTACACGACGACATTTGGACAGTCGGTAGTTGAAGGTTTTTTCTACATCTGGCTGATTTATTGAATATGGGAATGGCTTCATCATATACCGCGATGAGCGAAATGCAGAGTCGCCAATAAGCAACAAAGGCACATTGATGTCGGTAATTACTTTGCTATTTTGTGTAAAAATTTCAGCGCTTTCATGAAATCTTTTCAAAGAACTTTTTTTCAAAAATGTACGAGTCATTGTTTTTCCCACTTGATCCCATGTATATATATGTGAATTTTGATCTGCGAAAGAATGAAAGAACAAATGTAAAAGTTTTCAATAACCTTTAAAAAAATTTACCTGTAATCACAACTTGCTAATAAAACCACTGAATACCAGCCTTTATAATTGTGATAGTCTACTGCATCCTCTTTTTTTAGCTGAATTTCTATATGACATCCATCTACAGCTCCAAAGCATTGCGGAAACCCGAGGTGTTTGAACCCATCAACAATGTGCTTAATTTCTTCGGGATGTGGAGGATACGAATTAATATAGTGAGCTAGATTATTACATATCGCGTGGCAAAAATCTATAACAATTTCACCAACGGTACTGCGTTCCACACCGAATAAACTACCAAGAGTTCCATATTCCGCTGCTGATCCCAATGCGAACAATGCTATTGCCACTCTCTTATCGAGTGGAATACAAAGCCTCATGTTGGTATCCAATCTCTCCATATTTTGAACTTTTTCACAAACTTTTTGGAAAGCCTTCCTGTTGAGGCGAAAGTTTTCCTTAAATCTGTTATCGTCCATCGTAAGCACGTCACACTCCCAAAAACTGCTTTTGTGGTCCTTTAAAAAAGTGCCATATAAGAATTTTATCCTCCACGAAAATATTAAACCTACAAATTTCCACAATTGCCTTTCTCTTATTTCAGGCTGTCCTCTTGCGATCCCAAGTTGTAGCAACACGTTCAGATTTATGGTTGCTAGTGCATGTACAATTCTTACATTATGGAGCAGTTTCAGCAAAAGTAATTTCAACTTTCTTTCAAATATATAGTGATTTTTCACTAACAGCATAGCTGCTAATCGTACTTTTTGCCTTCTATCCATTTGATCTCGATATAAATGCCAAAAAAATTAGTTGACAAACAAACAACTGTTTACTAAATGCAGAAACTGTCGTCTGTCAGCATTAAATTTTAATTCACATTAGTGAGCTTCTAATGCAAATTAACGCTGTCGTCTGTCTACGCTATAAGGCAATAAAAGACAAATTCCTTAAATCCTATAAATGCTTAAATACCGACAGCGATACAAAACCTGAAACAGTCAGCAAGCATATAAACATTCTTCAAAATCAGTTGGAGAAACTTAGAGTGCTACTAAATACAAATTATTGTAGGTTTACAAAGGTTATCCAACATCTGCCGATAATTTTTATTTCGACCTAAGTGAAAAATTATTTTCCGTAAGTTATATAAAAAGTCTTTGTTCAACACTCAATCCATGAACCAATAGTGTTCAATCTTTTACCCGAAACGGAACAGAAAAAAATATCCAAAATGACTCAGACTGTAGTAGAGCTTTTAAATACTGCCTCTAGGTTAATACCAGATTTTAATGGAAATTCTGAAAACTTGCAAAGCTTTATCGACGCTATTAATTTAGTAGATTTAATTGAGGAAACGCACAAATCAGTGGCTGTAAACATTATCAAAACAAAATTGAAAGGAACAGCAAGAAATTTAATTTCATCAGGAACCACGCTAGACCAAATAATTTCTAAACTAACAACAACGGTTAAAGGTGAATCCGTTGATGTATTTAATGCCAAATTAATGAGCACAAGACAATCCGAAAAAAACGTTAATGCAAATGAACGTTAATGAAATGGAGGAATTAACGAAAAAGTTATAAACCGCCTATATTAGAGATGGGTTACCACACGAAATAGCCAACAAATATGTTACACGTTCAGCAGTTACGGCTATAACCAAAAACACCTCTAATGACAGGGTTAAAATTATCATGCAATCGGCTAACTTCAATAATATGAATGAAGTAGTAACTAAATTCACAAACAGTTGCACCGAAGCATACGGTCAGGAACACTCTATCCTAAGCTATGGCTTTAGACGCCAAGGTTACAGCAATAATAATAATAATAACTAAGGCAGAAGTGACATCTTTAACCAAACCAGAAACTTTCCTCAGAATAGAAACAATGGTTTCAATTGTAATAGAGACAATAATAGCGGGTCCTATCGTAATGGTGGCACTAACAATCACAACAATTCACAAAACAGAAACATAAATGTAGCCGCAGAATACAACACGGGAAACGAGCGACGACCTCTAAATACTCAATAGAAACCAAAACCTACAATATTAACTTGAATTTATGTAGCTATTTACACTGTAGAACTACCCTAAATGATGCAACATCAATTTTATTAATAGATACTGGCGCTGATATTTCAATTATCAGGCACAACCAGGTCTTAAATGAATCAATAAATGTTTACAATAAAAAAAATCTAAGTGGCATTGGCCATGGTATAATTTCAACGTTAGGCAGTGTGCAATGCGAATTAAAAATAGACAAATATCTAATAAAACATACCTTTTATGTAGTTACCATAAACTAACACCCAATTTTCACGATGATTTTTTAAGACATGTCTTTTTTCTTATTTTCTTTTAAAGTTGCTCCCAAAATCATGTCACATTTTCATGATGATTTTTAAAACATGTCTTTTTCTTCACTGTTGTTGTAACAAAATATGTAAAATATGTATGTATGTATGTGTAATAGCAAAACTGCGAATGAGAGCAAAAAGAAGAGATGTATTTTTCTTCATTGTTGTTGTTAAAAAATCACGAAAACAGAAACCATGACTTTTTTGCTACCCCCCTTGCTTATCTACCTAATATGCCTACAAACAAAAAAGACATGTTTTAAAGACAAGTAAAAAAATCATCGTGAAAATTGGGTGTAAGTAGACATGACAACTCGTTTGACGTTAACACTTGCTCGAGTAAGGGATAGCTAATCTATTCGATTTCATATAGCTATCTCTGTCTTGAGTAGTTGTTAATGTTTACATTTTGATGTTAATTTTGTGCTGTGAAAAAAATATAAGCAAATAAAATTTTTTTATCCAAATTATTGACGGCAAAGAAATATTTATAAAAAATACATAAAAATCATAAACTATTATTCTGTGATAAAAACTAAACTGTCAATCCATACATCCTTATGTACGTGTACAGCAGCGTAAAATAATCAGACGAAAAAATGTAAGTATTGAAAGAATCCTTCTTTTCAGGTAGTGTTACATTATGTATTATTGTTTTTAGGAGCCGACGTTGTGTTATGGGATGTCCACCAGGAGCGAAACTCCACGTTTTTCCGAGGAATCCTACCAGGTAAGTTCTAAGTCAAAATAAGTGTTTGTGTGTGTTTACTTGTGATACGTGGTACAAGCCGGAAGACTTTGTACATTGGAAAGAATTGTATTGCTATCCAATGTAATAAATCTTTGCTGGAAGAATATACATTGCACATTGGATATACTTAGTTGTATTGTTATCCAATGTACAAATGTGTTACTTACATATGTACCTAACGTATACATGTGGTGGTAATATTTCATATAAATATAAAGTTGTTAAGGGATGACTATTTCTTAAATGAAATTTGTGAAAAAAAAACAATTGATTTAAGTTTGCAGTAGTTAAAGACGATGTACAAGTTTCATTTGAAAAATAATTATCATCAGTTTATATTTGTGGTATATTTTTCCCCTATTGTTTTTCATATTTATTCGCATTATATTTTATATGTTTGTTCGTATTGTACTGCAGCTTACATACATAAAATATGTAATAATATAAATATATTTCTTTCCTTACAGGTCTTGTTTTTCGTCCTTTACAGACTACCACAAACTAGGTTATTAATTAAGAAACCTAATCTATTACGATATCCATGTGAAACAACAACAACTGGTAACAATCTAATAACACAGTATATTATAACTATATTTTTCAAATTAATTACAAACACATTATTGTTTTTTAATATCGGGTATGTTCTAGAATCCGAATTCACTCGAAAGTGGATTACTTTAGCATTTTTGGTGTTCTGCAATTCACATCCCCATGTTTTTATTCGTTTTCAATTAGAATAGTTCTTATAAATGCTAACATTATTAAGAAAAATACAATTTTGGTTTTTAGTTTGAAGTGTTTTTTATTGAACTTCATCAAAAAAGATCAATTTTTCACAGAAATATTAATGCAAACAAATTTTTTTTAAACTTTGCCAAAAATTTCAATTTGGTTTTGGCAGATCTCAGTTGTGTAAAAAAACATGAAAAAAATACAAAAATTTTATGTTCGAAAACACAAAGTTGCCCTACATAATAAAGTTTGATATGTCAATCTTTTTTGAACCAAATCTCAATGCATTTAGATCTTATTGATAAAGAAAAATGAATTTTTTTTGAAGGAAATTAAAACTAATTTCATATATATAAATCTATTTAAACAATAATTATAATAATTCGAATGCATTTAGTTGTAAAATCGCAATGTAATAATCAGGCAATACTTTGTTTTAACAACAAATGGTGCCAGGACAACGTAGTCGATATGTCTATAGCCGGCAAAAAGCCGCGCTGATAAATAACGCCAGGCAAACAGACCAACCAAAAGCAAATGGTTTTAATTTCGTTCGTTGTCTTTTTTGAGAGTATTGAGTAATTTTATTTTCATTCTATGTTTCTTTAAGAATATTAATTTTGTTTTTATTCGCGTTGAAAATTAGATGAAAATTTTGAATATCTTTTTCATACTCTGTAAATTGTTTTACATCCAATTTTCACGATGATTTTTTAAGACATGTCTTTTTTTATTTTCCTTTAAAGTTGCTCCCAAAATCATGTCACATTTTCATGATGATTTTTAAAACATGTCTATTTCCTCACTGTTGTTGTAAAAAAAACTCTTATTTGACAGCCAGAGTTGTTTTTTTTAATTTATCTTTAATTCCTTTTATTTCTATAATTTGGGGGTCAAAAACGGAATTTAATAACTTGAGAAGTAAAGTATTTAAATAAGTAAATTTTCTTGAAAAAATCACATTTTCACATTTTCGTTTCTTATGAACGACTTCTTGGGAGATAAGTCGTCTTTTCTGAACTATATCAGAATAAGGCGAGAGACATTTAATTTGATACTCGCAAAAATCGAAGGTGATATAGTAAAACAAGATACCATCTTGAAAGAAGCGATAAATCCAGCAGAGAAACTGGCAGCTACACTCCAATACCTCCCTACTGGAGAGTCCATCAAAAGCACAAATTATCAGACGAGACTATGTGAAACCTTTCTTTGTCGTGCAGTTCCGGAAGTATACCAAGCAATTTGGAAACACTTTAAAAATGAATATTTAAAGGTTTTTGAGTAGGTAAGTACATATGTATATGAAAAATATATTATTTTATTGTGCCTATTCATAGAATGAAATACTTTGGTTTATTATTTTGAAATTAAAATAAAACAAGTTAAATTATTATAAGTACATTAATTGAAATAATTTCGTCCTTTATTAAAATATAACTTTAAAAAGTATATATCATTAGATCTTGGCAGATTGTGAAAAAAGAGCTAGATCGCTTGACACGGTCCATATATGTAGGATTACGTACATCATACAAGTTTTCGTGTTTCTGATATTTAGATATTAAAAGCTCCACAATTTCGTTTTTCCACATGGTTTATATTTATTTGAACTTTTTATTTATATTTATTTTATTTATATACACACAAAACAAAAACCAGCACTTGTCGCTTTAAAGCAAGAAAAATAAAGAAGAACACAGAGAAATAACCACCTTAACAGACGAATGCAAATAAAATATAATAGTAAAATTGCGAATGACAGCTAAAAGGAAGAGATGTATTTTTCTTCATTGTTGTTGTAAAAAAATCACGAAAACAGAAACCACGTTTCTTTTGCTACCCCTCTTTCTTTTCTACCTAGTAATATGTCGTGATAGTAATTAATAATACAT